>LUCM01006973.1:82894-108207 GCA_008360955.1 Fasciolopsis buskii
TCTCAGAGCCATCGGCTAGCGGGTCGGGCAGGGTGCCTTAAGGAATGGTTTTTTGCCCCACAGCCACAGTTGGCCTACCTTTTATGCCTGCACCTGAAATAACGTCGGTGGACACCATTCGCTCATCCAAAATGAAGACGGTCAGGACATTGGTTACCTTATAAGCTTAAAGCAGCTGTGCCGCGCGGACCGTCTTCCTTCCTCAAGGACGGTAGCGAGGTATCACGGTCGGGTTTAAAATAACTCCTGGTAGCGTTCTGGGCACTGATGCGAATCGGTGATTGTACCGATTCACAGGAAAGCTGGAATATCCTTTTGTGAAAAACACAGAGGAATTAGTCAAGTAAGCGCCGCATCGAAACTGCTAGTGGGCATCACCCTCCGCCAGTTCTCTGACACTCTCAAACCAAGCCCGAATCCGTACCGGTCAGGTATTTTAACCAAATTTTGAATTCGCAACAGATTTTAGGGCATAGATACATGTTCCGTAGATCTACTGCTTGCCTCAGTAAATCCTACGGTTCTTCGGAACTGCCTCTCATTGAAGGGCTTGCTATTTCACTCATTCAATACCTGTCTGAGAACAGCCGAATCTGAGTTCCCGCTTATGACAATACTTCAACCGAATTCATCTCCAGAAGTGGTGTTCGTCCGAATTGTTCCCTTTGCCTTTCTTCTTAGCTCAGTCATTGGAATGGTTATGGAAATAGCTCTATCCGCATGTGAAAATATTGAAATTGACATTTTCTCAGGTCGGAAGCTGTTTGAACTGGAATACTTGGATATTGTTGCACCACTGGGTGAAGATCCAAAGTACAGGTTTTCCTCGATCGTCTGAACGTGTGTTTGGAGTGCTTTTGCACCTTCGAAGTGTAAAATGCTATTGCCGGTTTGGATTTGTTCAGGGCCGAACGTTGTTTTTGCCTCGGACTACCCAGATGACTGAGTAGAAATTGTTACTTCGGTGGTTGTATCTCACCTGGGTTAAGGAAATATTTGCTCCCGGAAACCATAATATTAGGCTACGTGGTATTGCAAAAATGTGTTCTTTCAAGCTGTGTGATGGCTAAAGAGGGTAACGTCTACACGAAGTCAATACAAGTTACCTATTTCAGGGTTGTCCAAAGAGTGAACAATAGGTGAAAAAGGAGTAAAAATGATGTATTTAAATGAGAATAAGGTTAAGGATATGAGCACGGTCGCTAGATCTATGTCATATACGTGTGTGGAGGTTGATTATCGTAGATAAATTGTTAACCACAGGAATTTTACTTGGCGCCTCATGGGCGAATATTTAGAGAAATCTACCAGCCACACGCGGTCATGAATATTGAAATCTAAGATAATTATATGGCCGCTGGAGTTTGCAATGACCAAACATTCAACGCTTGAGGATAGTACACCAAATGAGAATGAGTTGGTTCTTTTGGGGAAGGACAATCAACACGAAAGCAATAATAGAAATGAAAAAATCTGAGTTTCATCCACAAAAACTTAAAGTCGCAGTAGGACTAGTCAATACTCGATGGCCTGCAGCTGATTGAGGAACAAATCAAAGACATCTGCTTCGGGAGTAAAATAAGAGTGGGTGCAATTGGGAGATTAATTGCAGTGTTTGGCGGAGGGGAAGTTGATTTTTGGACAAAAATAGGGAAAGAGAAGATTGGAGAACAGAATCTGTTCGGTTCGCGGTGAGAGTGGGAATTCAGTGGGTGTATGGCCGCACAGTTATGTTATGAGAACGAGTGCGCTTGCAGTCGCACATTGTTTTGATGAGTCCCACGGAACATTGGAAACCATGATTTCAAGAATTTCACTGGCAAAATATAAAGGCCTCATTGGGAACGGTATATTAACGAGCCGGTTCAAAACAAGGTCCTATGCCACCGTCATCATGTGGCACTATTTGCGTGACATCTGTCTGTGTTCCCATCTGTTTTTGACCTTGTGGACTGCGTTGTGCTACTGAATCAATGTCCAAGTATGCCCCAAGCTTTCACGATCGTATAAACGATTTTGTGTGCGTGTTAGTGATATGCCTTGCGCTTCGATTTGTAAATTAATTTCTCGCGGTTGGATTGGTTCAAAGTTGAAAGCTAGTCATGCAAGGAAGCAGCTGGATAATTTCGGCGGCTTCGGCTGCTTGGGTAGTTGTTTCTGACCTGGGGGTTGTATACCAGAGGGAGCGTCTTTGCGAATGCAGATGGTTCGAGGTGGCCGATCGGTGACATGGGAAAGGATTTGGAGGCTAACCAATAAGCTGGTTCGTGTAGGTGCGTTATGACTACCGGGTTCGGGTTTACGAGATCCCCGAGAGACAATGGTTGTAGACGACAGGGAATAATACTCAGTTCCGCGGTCAGCAGCGTTTTCGCACACA
The DNA here is from genome assembly GCA_008360955.1 of Fasciolopsis buskii. Lineage (NCBI taxonomy): Eukaryota > Metazoa > Platyhelminthes > Trematoda > Plagiorchiida > Fasciolidae > Fasciolopsis > Fasciolopsis buskii. The sequence continues at coordinate 85,275 of LUCM01006973.1, forward strand.
AATTCTACGTTCTGCTGTCTAGTTCTTGAAATTCGTGTTTCATAATTGACGGTCTCTCTTCTTCGTTCATTTGTTGTTTGGGCATATAGTGCCGCGAGTTAACAACTAAAACCATATCAATTTGGTGCGATCTTATTGAATCCCCGAATCCGAAAAAATTTTTTATTGATAGAAATTGATAGACCTTGCTTAGATGCAGGTTTCTGCCGACTTCTTTTGGGTAGTCGTACGGGGCCTGCTTTCAAACGCATTCGTTTTGATTCTTGAGAAAATATTTCCACGCGGTTCTTTCAGGACAGTTGTTGCACAATTTTTTGAAGTTGTCCGCCAACCATTCCAGAGGAGAACCCATGAAACGTTATCTACTGATCCTGTGCAGACAGCTTAAAAACCTGCAATAATGCGCCTTTATTTTATCGATTTTTATTGGGCACAACCTTAAATAGGCCAGGCGTTGAGAGTGCGGAATTTTGGAAACACTAAAATTGTGTAGTAGCTTCTGGTTGTGCAGTCAAGTTTCCTGTTCCTGAAGCTGGATGTCCAAAGACTCAGTTTAGATTTAGTAATCGCGGCAGGGAGAAATTCACGGGTGACTTCAAAGCCGTAGCTCAGAAGGTAACAAGCACTAGACGTGCAGTGCCATATCCACCAAAACCGACCGTTCATAAGGTACTGTTGGTCATCGCCCTGCAGTGATCTTTGTTGCAATGCGCTCCATAAGACTGACTCACTCGTACCAATGTCATTCACGGGTAGGGTCTTCCGGGGTCACTGTGCTGGGGACGCAAACAGGGGGAAGAGGGATCAGAATGATCAGAGAAATGGAACTGCAACCAACGGAGAACTGACGCGGGCAGAGAAGAAGGCTGAGTGTTGCAACTCTTCCGGAAGCTAGCAGCTCCAAAGACTCAGAAAAAAGGGGTTAGGCCGCAAACTTGAGTATTACTTCAAGAATTTGGCAACATGTTTAACTGGATATTAGTTTTACATCGGCAGCACTATTTTAAGAGCCAAACGGCGAGATGGTTCCTGTTCATGAAGCTGCAAATTCGGCATGTTGGTCTGACGGGTTAGCGTGATCAAGCAACCACTAAGGTTTACGATCGACTTTAACTTGCCTCCCTTCTTCTATGAATTTTGCTCCTTCTGTCCCTTGCTCCCCTTCACCTGTTCGTATTTTCCTGGTGAGCGACGTTTCAGTCTTTGTCACTGCTTCTTTGGCTGGTGATTTCAACGACTTCCATTTCAATTTTTATCCCCCGAAATCGTCCCAGTGTGACATGATCTTTGCAGTTTTCATTCGTATTGAAAGCCTGCCTTCATTTGCTACCCACAGTATGTAGAGTCCTGTGTCGCGCAAATTTGCGGGATAGTAGAGATATATAAGAACGACTGCAGTTCCGGTTAACATGCCCTAACTTTTCTCCATCATTACCGTTACATTTGTTTTGCTCCGCTTTCTTCACCATTCGTTTCACCCAATCATCTAGAGAAAGCTTCATATTTTTGTTCTCTGCCAGTCAATGTGTAGGATTATGCAAAATTTTGCGTCGAAAAATCAATTACTCTTTGCAATCAAAATCCTGAGATTAAAAACAAAATAGGTGAAAAAATATTTACGCTCATTACCTTGTGCAAACGTGAAAAGTACTCTTCGACGAATAATCAGAAAACAGGTTGCTCAGGAATTCGGCTCGAACATGGTCATGGGTTTTTTAAATGCCTGTCAAGTATGGAATAGTGGAGATTCTATAGATATCAATTCTAGTGGGAATGGAACGAAAAGCGGATCGCGTTGCAATATGAGAGCGGCACTTTGTAAGATTGTTGTGCATGGGATGTGTGGGATCTACAAGAATCTTGTGAGCGAAGAATTTTATAGTCCTTTTTAAGTGACCATGGACACATAACTGGAAAACTGTCACGAAGGATTGGAAAACCAAATTTCATACAAGTAGAGAGGTGGTATTTTGTTTCATCTCGGAGTCTCGAAGGTTCCTGTTTTGAAATGACAATTGTATGTAATGCTTTACACAGGCAGAAATGTGAGTAGTCCACTTCAGATTTTTATCAGCAGTAGCTCCTATGTATTTAACAGAATCAACCCTGGTAAGTGTTTTTGAATTGATGAAAGATGTTTCGGATGGGTAGGTTGACCGAGGGAGAGAGAGCAGACATTCGAAACATCTCGACATGTTGAGACTTAAGCCAGTTCGTACAGAGAAATCGCAAACTGAAGATAGGTTGTTGGAAAATCTTTGAAAGTCATCGTTATTCAAAAGGGCTTGAGAGAAGGCAACATCATCAGCATACTTAAACGGATGACAGGGGGAGCTAGTTGATAAGTCGCTGATGCAAGTAGAGAAGAGAAACGGTAAAAGAATAGCACTCTGAATCAACCCTGAGTTGTTATTCGACGGTTTTGAAGTTTTACGTCCATTCGTGCGCACTAGGTTCGGTTAGTAAAGTAATCAGATAGTCATGCTAATAAAGGCATGGGACAACCATTTTTTCTAGTTTGTGGAATGGAAGAGACCGTGGGATCGAATCGAATGCCGACGGATAGTCCAGGAAGGCGCAACGCACAGATTTCATCGATACGTCTAAAGACTTAAAATGTGGCGAATAAGGTAGGCAACCGCGTTCGAAGTTAATCTGTTAGATTCAAAGGCAAACTGAAAAGGGCGTCAGGAGGAGACACAGAAGAACTCGGGCGCTGGAACATAGCGAGCTCGGTCAGTTTAAGACCAGAAGATGTTGAGCGCTTTGCTAAAGCAGCATTACTGGTGGATTTTAGGATGGGAACAATGGTGACAAGTCCCCGGAAGTCAGAGATAGAAGACGAGCATAATGATGAGTTAATCAGTGAAGTGAATGCATCCGTCAGATCCACAGCAACATGCCTTAAAAGAGATGAGGACAGACTGTCAGGATCATCCCCTGTGGTAATTTTAATGGTGCGGAGAATGCCAAGCACCTAATCTCTATAAAAACCTGCAACTGTCATATCATCACCCTGACCAAATATGACCATTGTATAATTAGAATGATGGATGAAAGCACGATTGATGCCGTCGATATCCACATAAAATTTCGCGTGTTTCTTTTTTCTCCCTCACAACAGTCGAATGCCCCGCCATAGGATTCGGTTGTTGTTACCACTCAAGAGTCGGCTGGCGAATGTCCTTTCGATTCGTTTGGATTCAGTTATCATTAAGATGGAAATAAACCGCAAACCTGCATGACCACGGGATTTGTAGAAGTGCACCTTGTGTCGTCTTATATTTTTCCGTTTCTGGGTAGAGAAACGGTCATTTGGGAAGAATAGTGCTTGCAATGGATAGCACATATTAAAGGCTGATAGCCGTCTTTAGGAAACGTCTGACATTGTCATTAAGCAGGGGTTCACACGAGAAACAGGCAGATGTGAATGAAATGGATTTCTGCCGAAGAACAATGTAATTGTGTGCAAAGTTACGGAGGCGAACTTGGATTTGATTTGTTCGTCTGAATAAATGGAAAACTGACATACAGTATATCTTGGGTTGTAATAGAAGCAAACGATGATTACTACTTGAAATTGGAGCACGCATTTTCAAGGCAAATTAATCAGGATGGTGGTTAATAACTCTGTCTAAAATGGAACCGCTTCTAGTGGCAGAAACGCAGAGATCAGCCAAATCAAACGCAGTTAGTGGAAAGGTAGATGTATGATTAAAATTGCCTACAATAGTATGCAGATTATCCTCCAGATAAGGAGAAACAGAAAAAGAAGTGTCCAAAAAAGAGGCAACATTTTCTTGCCAGTCAAAAGAGACAAGCCAAGCCACGCTGATGACCACCCCGTGTGCCTCATCTCAGATGGACCATCACGATTGTCCAAACAGTCCAAACTAACGCTACTGAAATGCCGCACAACCCCCCAACCTACAAACCCGTACCACCACAGAACACCATAATCTCCAGTATTAAACGAAGACAACACAGGTAATTCATGGCAGGTGCACTTAAGGATTGATTGTAAATTTTACACGTACCCGTTTACTTCCCGGCACACATCACATTTCCCTCCCAGCCGCATAAGTCCAGTGACCATTTTTGCAGGTTCCATTGTCTGTCTGTCTACAATTTTTCACATATTTTCTTCCTGTAAATTGTCTGACGCAACCTTGAATGTTTCCTGCTGTTTCATTTTAGGCATTTTTGTGACTATCGAATGTTGTTGATTACCACCCTCCATCAACCTCATATGATATCCAGTGTGAATTCGATTCTCATCCATCCCGTTACTGCATGCATATTAATCTTTACCATATTACCCTCCTGATTTTCGATGAACCCGGTCACTTGACAACACCCACTATTTCTTCCAAGCCAAATTATGCGCCGAGGATGCGCACTTTTGATGCGTTTAATCATGGATTGACTCGCAGTACGCGACTCATAGTGAGCCCCAGAAAGTTTTGGCGATGGATTATCTAGCTCTGATTTAAACGCAAAAATTCGTGTTTAGCCCTTCTTATTGCAGGTTGTTTTCACGACTAAATTTTCGTTTTACGATTTCCAGTGCGCCATCTTTGTGTGAATTTGACCTTGCCTTGCGCATGACTCTCGAATTTCGAGAAATACACCAATAATAATATTAATGACAATAATAATAATAATAATAATGAGTACATTTCTCAAAATTCGAGAGTCATGCGCAAGGCAAGATCAAATTTACACAAAGATGGCGCAGTGGAAATCGTAAAACAGAAATTTAGTCGTAAAGATAACCTGCAATAAGATGAGCCAAACAGGAAATTTCGGGCTTTAAAACAGAGCTAAATAATCCATCGCCGAAACTTTCTGGGGTTGACTATGAGTCGCGTACTGCGAGTCAATCCATGTTTAAACGCACCAAAGGTGTGCATTGCCGGCGCGTAATGTGGCTTGGAAGAAACTGTGGATGTTGTCAAGTGGCCGAGTACGTCGAAAATCGGGAGGGCAATATGACAAAAATGATGATCAACATGGATATAGTAACGGGATGGACGAAAACATATGAACAATTTTGGACAGAGACATTGGAACTTACAAAAATATTCACGGTACTTTTGCGGCTGGGAGCGGATTTTGATGTGTGGCGGGGAGAAAACCAGTACGTGTGAGATTTACAATAAATCCTCGAATACACTTGTCATGAATGGCCTGTGTGTTGTCCTTGTTTAATATTGGAGATCATGGTGTTTTGTGGCGGTACGGGTTTGAAGGCTGGGGGGTTGTGCGGCATTTCAGTAGCATTAGTAACTGGTTGGACAGTCGTGATGGTCCATCTGAGATGCGCACCCGGGGCGGTCATTAGCGTGGCTTAGCTTGTCTCAGGGTAGCGCGGCCAGGTACTGGAGTGTCAGATCCGGACAGCAGCTTCCTAACGGGGATAGACATCCAGCGCAAAGGATGGAGTGGAGCTTTCGGCGAAAGTTTGCGGTGCATCTGTGGTCACTGGCGAGCCTGGAGAAGAGCCGGAGAGAGAGGGGCAGTCTGGAATTTGTTAAGGTGATTAGGCAAAAATGGGAACAGCGATAACAGGCAGTTTCTTAGGAAGATTACAAGGACCAGACAACTGTCATGAAACACGCAAGGGGTAGTTTCCGTTGACGGGACGTGTACGACAAACACCGACTGCTCTCTCCCTTTAGAGCATATTGCTCAGTCAGTCCTGTGCTGCATGGTCCTTATTTGAAACGCTTTCCTATTAACCTTCCGACATCTTCGCAGATGCAGATTACAGTCGTCTGATAGGACGACCAGCGCAATGGTTAGGGAAGAGTCACCATTTGTTCTGTTTGTGGAACTCTTCTGGTCTACGGGCGCAGTGTACATGCTACGGGGAGTCAATTATAACTGATCATGTGATCTACTGCCGACGTTTACTACTTCCAGTTGCCAAGAAAGGGCATAACTGAATGGGTCTCGAATGGCAGTGTGGGCTGGGTGCTAGGACAGGATTTGTCACGAGAAGTCATGAAAAGAAGAGAAGGGAGAAGCATAAGAATATTGGGATCAGTAATTTGTGTTTGAACAGGACGACGGAAATTTGTACTACAGAAGTTTCAATAAGCTTGCATGAATAATTAAGAAAGAAGAACGGCAGTTGTTGTAGACGTCAGCATACGTACCAGGTATGCGGTTAGGAGAATAGGGGCATGTTGAAAAATAGGGGGTTGAAATACAGTTAATTAGCGCGAAAGATAAAGGTATGTTGCCGTCCAGGCAGGATGAGTGGTGGGGTTGCAAACATAGAGAGACGGTGTGTGGAGGCTTAATTGTAATGGGAATGGCTTGGCAAGCAGATGGAATTGGTTCTATTTTGTTGGGCGTTGAATGAGATACGAAAGAAGAAGTTGGAGGTGAGGAAGAACTAGGGCTTATAGCGTTATTCATTATGCTAGCATGTTTGTAACTGGAAGTACTGGGGGGACCAGTGTGGAGGGGGGCAGAAAGGGAGTAAGTCTGGGCAGTAATAAAGAGGCAGAGGTGGTGGCTCCGGAGGAGGGATGAAAAGGGACTTTTCTGGATGGGTAGTTGTGGTCGAAAATGAAAGATTAGTGAAATGAGGCACGGTCCTTAAGTTTGGGTCGAGGTGCTGGTAAGCGGAGGTTGGTGGTAGTACCGATATGGCGATGAAGGTATGCTTAATGGGGGCCAGAGACAGCTCTCTTGGGAAATCTGACGCAATGGCGAAGGACATTGGCAAGGAACAGCTGGCGCATCGCTAGGTCTTTTAAATCTACGGTGCAAGTCCGTGATTTTCTTTCATCTTCGAAAAGCTCTCGGCAGTGACCGTTTGGTCCCCGGGAAACGAACGGCGGGCAATAGAAAGTCAGCGCAATCACAGTCAGTCAACTGGGGCACCGGGGTGTTGGGACTAACAATTGGATGGAATAAGGTGGGGTCGGAGTATTTTGGTCGCTGGGATAATAACGCCGGCGTTGGTCCACCGGGGAGTCGTGTGTTGTTTGTTGATGGTGTAAGCGCAGGTTTACCATCAGTAACTATTAACCTAAGGGTCTGGATGGAGCAGGGTGAGCGTTGATTGTTACTAGACATTTTTGCTTCGCGGGGAGAAGAGAGGTTATCGAGGCCAGCGGAGAAAGTCGTAGTTGAAGGGTTTATATGCGGGCGTTTCCGGGATGGCCGTGGCAAAGGAAACGGTAATGAGCTGTCTAAGTCAACACTTTCCTGTGGCTTTGGTGGGGCCACAGGGACCGGTTTAGGTACCAAGCTCTTAGCTATGACGGGTAGCTTGGGGAAATTTCTGTTTGGTGGAACCGTTTTTGAGTTCTCACTTGCATGCAGTCTGAGGGCCTCCCCTTGAATAGGGGTTTTTATCAAAGACAATTTTATGGACCTGAACGGGGTAGTTGAGGCCATCTTAGCTTCACTCCTCAAAAACCGCTCTGCAGCAGCGGGGCTAAGGAACTGGAAAAATGCAAGACATGATCTGCTTAACATTTGTTTGCGTAGTTTTAAACGGTGGCAGGGGTGTCCTAGCGTATTGCACACAGAGGGGACTGTGTTTTTGAACGAGCCTAGTGGAATGCGGTCAAGGACACTTTAAACCACTGCATTAGACGATCTTAGGTTTCTCTTCTTAATTTCTAAAAATATCGAGTTCATAGCCCGACATACACCAGCGAGATGTGCGCGTAGTGGGTTTTCGGGCGTCTTAGTTAGGTAAGTGAGAGAAAGCAGCTTTGCAATCACTGGTTCTGTCGGTAAAATTTTGCTATTTATCTCATGAATCGCTTGCTCTAATTTTCATATTTTGTTATTAGTCTCCACGAAAACGCCTGTAGCACTAACAGTGCACGCTGGAGGCCGGCGAATGGGTTGTGAGGTTGTAGACGCGATACGTCTAGCTGCTGCGATCTTGGCACGTTTAGGCCTAGAGACTGCCATTTTGATGAATTGGGACGATATGTATGGCTGTATGGATCCATCTGGGGTGGCAAAAGTTTTGTCAAATCGCAGAGTGGAAACTGGGCGAGAGGTCTTGGATCGATCTAAGGAGTCGTTATCTGAGTTGAGATTGTACCAACACTAGTATGGTAGCAGTCAAAGGTTATTCCAAATATAATCGAATAGAAATGGGACACCGTGACAATTTATATGGAGAGGAAGGCTCTATCTACGTCAGAAAACGTTTTAGGCAGTACGTAGATAATAGAGTGTGAAAACCAGCTGATTAAGACGACCGCTAAGGGGGATAGTCGGAAACTGCGGAAATGTGACGATACGGGAAGAATATCTAGCAGTCTATCATTCGCGTTGATTTTGGGCAACTGGACAGTGACGATAAGTGACGGGACTGGGAAGGAGAAAATGAGTAGACAGGCCGCTTGGTGCAATAATCGTGAAAAGAAAGCGATAGATCGATGAGGGCTTACGGTTTACAATATAAAGGCGTTTAATAGAACGCCGTATCAAAGCTGTGAGTGTTACAGTTAGATCTCAAGTAGAAAATCAGCAGAAGTTTTACGCAGTGATCAGCTCCAAATAAGGTATCCAGAAACATTTAGCAAATTTTTTATCAGGAAAAAGTTCTAAAGGTGTTAAGGCTACTACAAAGCACCCTAGTTGACTAAAAAACTAAAAAAGAACTCACCGCGAGGAGCGGTGTAACGCAAGATCAGCCTCGTAACAGAATTCGTCATTATTTGTGTGCTGGAATGGCATGGAAACCTGGAATGCCACTGTGCCACGAGACAGTCACTTACGTTTAGCTTGAACGTAAGAATAACTTCGGACTTGCCAGACCAGAAAAATTATTTATGTTGCCACATCGCCTCCAGTCTTCTTGTCCCAATCTCTATCCATCCGATGGAGTCTGCTGTTGTCTAGTTAAACGATTTGCTCAGCGATATCCGGGTTCAGCCTAGATCCTTGCGTGCGGATCACACAAGTTTAAACATGGGTCAGTGACTGCAGTGCCAGTGACAGAGGGGACATTTTCTTAAACAGAGAGCGGATGCTGATATTCAACGATGCCGGAACTGTCAAATTGGCCGGAGGGGTGCATTTACCGGCTAGGTATTTACGAAACTTCCACCCCCGCGAAACGGCCATGTTTTTTCGGGCGTTCAAACCCTTCGACGTAACTCGTCCACACGCGATAACTGATAGTTATAACTGTCCACCCCGCGATCACTGGTAACGATTTCTGTTAAATGTCAGCTGATATAATTTTTCAACGTGGTGAAAAATTAATCAATCAGAAGCAGCGAAGCTAGGAGGATAATAGTGATGTTATTTTGTACAGAAAAATAAAAAATGTCCATTTAGCATGCCAAACCGGTAAAAAGTAATGGCTGTGATAGTGAAAATGACCCTTTTGAATTGCGTATTTTCGCTGATGGCTGGGAAATTGAAAATATCTGTCTGCGCCAAGATAGCGAGGATGTCTACCTAAATATAATTTACATATATATTTATGTATATGTTTAAATGTGTATATATACATGTAAACATGCGTATGCACCGGGGTGATATAATATTTATATACATTTTTGGCTGCTTAATAGTCACATGAATTGTGCTTGTCCATTTAATGCGTTTAGGTATGACTCAAATCGATTTAAAGCAGCCAAAATGTGTATATTTACATGTACATATACGTATCCGTATATATATACATGCAGATACGAAAACATGTGAAGAAATAAATGTGCACCCCTAGGTATAAAATGTGGACATTAAAATGGCGGAACTTAATAATTCCCTATACGCGTTTATAGTAGACACATGCTTATATGTATGTGTATATATATGTATATGTACATAAATCCACATATATACAACCATTTATGTTTCCACTAGACATGTACATCATATACGTTGTTGCATCCACATGCACAAGTTAGCTATTCTTAAACAATCGTGGCCCCATGAGGGAAGACTACTTATGCGTATCTGCGTATAGCAATTGACGTCAACGCAAGCAATGAAGTCCTTATCTGAAAATACATGCATTTACTTGTTAGCCACTTAGTCGTGCGATATATGCATATAATGCCCAAAGGCAAAACGTACGACCCCTCTGCCAACCCCGTGTCATGTCAATCGCCCTCTCTCTTTGGCCAGGTATATATGGCGAACGACACCTATAAGTATCTCTAGGCAAACGCAAACCTGTCCGCCTCAGCATGCACTTCTAACATATACATGCGCACAGTGGACTAGTTTCGCTACTCCTAAACGAATGAGCACCAAAACCCCATTCTTTGTTGCGCACGTGAAAGAAGACTCACGTACCAACAACCTAATACACACAATGAACTCATAACAGAAATAACCGATGTTGGAAATCGGTGACCGTAATCAAATAGTGGTGGCCTCATAGGGGCCGTGGGGGCGTTCTCGTCAATCCCGTCCCTCCCGCGGTCCTTGTTCCTTGCACATCCGTCGTCATTCGTTTGCCTCCTCTTCAACCGTCCGACGTCTTTTTGGGCTCATCAGGTCTACCTGCAATGGAAATGGTGAATATTAGTATTAATAACGCTTACCTTGTGCTGATAGACAATGCAAACAGATGTAGACCTCTTGGCCCAGGTAGTTGGCGCAACGCGAGTGAATCCAACGTTGACATAAGTCACATTGCACCCATTCGGTCGTGTCGTCCAAGTCCACCACGGGCTGCCCCAGTCTGCAGACGCCGCATAGGTCCTGTGTGATTGGTGACGGTGGCGGCTGCGAATGCTTGCGTTTCTTCAGCTTTTGTATTCTGTAGCCCGCGGAAGTCATGACAGCGTGCTTTCTAAATTTAACCAATCATAAAGGATCACCAACGATTTGTATATCAACGTCGTCAGTGTCCCGGGGCGCAAGGAAAGCACTGCGTTTTGAAGACGCAGGCAACCTAACGGATGACGACGTGGCGGGAATCAGTTCAACCGTCTTCATAATTCCCCGTGTCCCAGCACTGCAAACGGTATTATCGACGAGTTTCCTAACTCCTGCGTGGTTCTCCGTTGGCACCATGGTGAATTCCTTACCTGGCGCTATCAACGTAGCTCAATATCGTAGTTGCTCCAATAGACGCCCTGACGCGGCCTCGCTTACGGTCAAAGAGAACACGTGAATGTCGTGACAAGCGTCCCCAAAGAGGGACATCTTATCATTTTTTTAAAAGTTAATTGTTCTTCTTCGACGATGCAGTCCTTCTGGGGTGACTGCGACTGGCGTTTTTAACCGTCGCATTCATGCTCCCATCGGCCTACTGAAAGTGTGGCTGCGTCATACCTAAGGGAGCAGCTGAAACGCAATATATGGCTGCATGGTAACAGCCACAGTTTCCAGAAAGTGCACGTGCATGACGGCTGAACGCCCATCAGTACACGTGCACCGCAAGATCTGGAACACCCTACATCCCAAAACCCGCCTACCTTCTAAAGGTAAACTAACTTATGCGCTTCCAGGTGGGCCTGGAGTGCATTTCTTGCGAACTGACTAATTCTGCTTAGCAGGGCACCATACATCCCCAGGCCTGTGGGTGGGACGTAGGTGCCCGAAAATTCCCTCATAACACGGCGACGCCTAGCCTCGTTTAACTATTCCGTGCGCCGCAGTATTCGCGTGAATACATCAAAAAGCGTGGATCTCATTGACAGACCACGCTTTAAATGCCTATTTTCTACCTCAACCCCATTAGTCGTAAAAATACCAAAGTTTAGTGCCCACTTCACACTGTACTGTGCCCACATAGACTCATACGGCAGCCACGCACGTTGAAGGCACGTGAGCGCCGACGGGCACCAAACTCCTATTGCAGCCTTAAACTTGTCAAAGTCGACCTTGGTAGATGCAAACACTAAATCGCGCATCCACTGATGAATGCGCTTTCTGTCTCCTTCGACGCCTACTGGAAGGCTACCGCAGCGGCGACGCATGTCCATGAGGACGTGAAACCGATAAAATATTACACAGGCTTCTGGGTATGCAGCTTGAAACGCGTTCAGCTGCGCCAAGCTGCGGTCAACGATTATCGTCCTAACCTTACCCGTCGCGGGCAACATATCCTTCACAGCAATAATCGCCCTGCGGTAGCTTGCTCCGCTTTCGTTAAGGAGCAGAGCATAAAACAACGACCTTCCTAACCCACTATCGTCTACTATCATGGCATGCCACAGCACGTACCCACCGCGGTTAAGCTGGTGCGTTGCGTCTGCTTATATAACCTCGCAGTACCGTTCAGCTAAATGCCTGACACTATCAGGCACGAAGAAGGCAAACCTAACTACATCCTCCCGTTTCAGTAACCTGAGACTACCTTGTCCGCGCAATAAGTCTTTTACGCAAACGACGTCGTTCCGGTCGTCCATTAACCGGAATTTACTATCAATATCCCGAACTGTAACTAGGCGGTTGAACTTATCCCGCGCATATTGACAAACCTCTCTAGAATTTCCAAAAATATCCATTATGCTAATTACGTGCGCCTCCTGCTCTGCGGTTAATTTGCGATTGCGCGCGCAATAATGGTCATGAGACCGATGGAAGAAATGATTGTATTGGAGATAACTTCCCACCACCTTATACTGCTTGCTAACTGCACGCAACATGACGAATGCCGGGCAGGCAATACTTGGAAACCTGCAAATAAATATTACTTGAAAAAATAACACTTACCGACGACCGCTTTAACTTCTGAGACGATTGTGGACGCAGCAGTGCTTGATCCTGTAGTAAGGAAACGAAGAGGGTAGAGACCGTGGATGCTCTCGGAGCATCCGGAGCCGACATTGTGATATTTGTAAAACGAAGTTAGCGTCTCATGCTGAAAAAGCCTAAAATCAGATTCAAAATCAGAAAAACTAGAATAAAAACGTCAAACGTAACGTCTAAACAACTCAGAATCACCCACGTGGGTTGCAGTAGCCTGCGCACGGACAGCCACGGCAGCCATATGAGCGCAAGTGACGCAATTTCCGGTTTCACCTAATTTTATACCCATAATCGCCCGTTTAAACGATGTTCACCTTATCCAGATTAACATTTTCTTAATTTTCGAAAAATGTCCAATAACATATTCAGTTCATTTCCATAACAATTCTATTTTAGCTTCACAGGGGCGACTTATCAAAGTGGAAGTTTCGTCGCTGTCTACCGACTGCCTGCTAGCGAGCACGTGCACCCGTTTTAGATAAATAAAAATGTCCTCAAGGTGCAAAACTGCGTGATCCAAGTCCATGTTGAGAAAAATAAGGTTTTAAACAATATTTTTTAGTGACTGTGTTGGTGAATTGGAGGCCATTACAGAACGAAATATCCGATAAGAAAACAACGAAATAAGGATGACCTGGAGTTGTGACGAAGCTCGTCAAACGGCTTTCACAGATATTTTACTTGGTGAACGTAAGCTAGATTTAACCAGTAAGTAATACAACCGGTTATGTCGGTTGATGTTAGTGTGGTGGGCAAGGGAGGGTATCCCTCCGAATCAGTGCTTTCAGGATGAGCAAGGTAATGTGGACGGCAAACATCCATCGCCGTTTTAGCGCGCGGCAGGGAAAAGTCTCCCGAAAACGGTTTTCTTTAAAAATGCTTGAGATTTGTGTCATTCAAATAGCTTTGGGGTTTCATGCGTTTTTTGCTCGGGTCGAAGGCATGGTCTCCTATGGTTGAATATAATCCATGATGTCGCGCTAAAATGACTTTGGTTCGTAGGAATTACTTTTTTTTCTGACGAACCCAAACGGCTCCCTCCAGACGAAACTAGGTCAGCATGTTGGTTTCTTTCTCGCTCGCCGATATCTGTCCGTCCATTTTAGACACTTTAACCTCACACTACCTCCTTGAACATAGGGTCCTACTTAGTTTATTAAGTGCTTTAGCGACAGTTCCCACTTTACGTACCTACTGGACCCGACCAATTCTCGTGCTTCAAAAGCATCGGCGCCTTAAGCGGAATATGGTCCATGGTTTTTACACTGCGAATTTAGTCAGTCCCTTGTGCAACTGTCTTTGTCTACCTCGCTCGGTATTCATATCTACAGCCGTTGTTCATTGTCCGTCCCACCAAATACTGGTTCATTTTTCTTTACTCATTAGCGTAGACTATCCACACACTAGATTGGCCTGTCCACCTATTTATTTACACCCAGGAAACCCGGAGTTCTCAAAACGTCGGCCAGCACCCCTATATTTTGAGTTGCACTATGCGTTCCAGTATTTTTCTTCTCTGAGAAGCTCGCAAGATTGATCGCTCCTTAATCCTCAGCTGGCAGCTAGGCCAGACCGCCGCCCGTTTTTTTTCTTTTGTCAGGTCGTTCAATTCTGTTTCGGTGTAAACATTTATTCCATGCTCTAGCCACCATGATTTCGGTATGCCTGGGATTATCCACTCCTGGAAAAGTGTTGTCTCGATTCTCCTGCATGTCATATCTGCATTTCTTTCTTCACTTACCCCGTACACCAGCGTTATCAAGTCAGTGCCGGGCGCGGTCATATCCACCGCTTTGACTGATGTATATCGAGCGGGCATCTCGACTGCAGCAGTGTACGGGTTCAGATAGGCTGGCGGATTACACCGCCTGTTTTCAACCCTAAACAATGGTTTTCAGGTTGGGTGGCCAGCACTCGGTCCGCCCCACCCACTAGCACTATTGTGGTAAACAGACCCTAAGTTCACGTGCACCATTTTGTACTGACTTCCTTCTAGTAAGTCACAAAGTTCGTTCGCGAAACCCGTACAAAACGGACTCGTCGGGTAAGTATTTTACTTGTATCTGATATGAGCTGACGCACCAGATACATCGCAACATTCTTCATGAAAGTGGCTAAGGACCGTCAATTCTCACGTCACGATCGTGCGCACTGCATGTTCTTTGCTATGTTCAAGAAGTAAAACAAGCAATATTGTTAGTTTGTTCGCGCCCACCGTGCAATGTCGATGCTCAATCATTTGAGGCCCACGTGAACCGCTTACGCATATCTATACGGTGACATCGGCTCTGGTTGTGGGTCTTTGAAGTCGCGTATGTGATTAATTTAAAAATTATAACGTGCACATTTCTCGATTTCTGAGGGTTATGCACAAGGCATGATATAACTTGTGTATACATGGGGCAATGGAAACAAGGGAAACAAAAATCAGACGAAATTTGAGTCCGCATGCTCCCATAACCAGATTCTCTAATTTGATGCGCTAGATACAAGGTTCGCATTCTAAAATCAAAGCTAGAGTAGCGTATGGCAGTAGTATACAAGAACGTTTGCGGCAAATTATCAGTCGTGGACTGCGAGGCGTTCCATGTTTAGGCGCAATAAAGGTGGGTAACTCAGGCGCAAAATGCAGTTGGAAAGCAGCCATGACAACGCAACTTACATGGTTTCCGGTATACCACTTATTCAAACCTTCAAAGGCCAGTGTACGAAACGTACAAATAGACCAAATTGGCAAAGTAAATTGGCGGGAACTAAACTAACATAATGCATTCATTTCCGTAACAACCCTCACTTTATTGCACAGAAGCAACATTTCAAGTTTGGGAGCTCGCAGTTATTTCGCATTATGGCCGTGTTCCCCTAAAATGGAGAGGGTTGTGTGATAAAAAGAGGAACTAGACTGATAAGACGAGGATAACTAAGGGCGTGACAACCGAATGGTGATGAGTGGAAATCGGACTGAGTCGCAGTTGAGTTGGATAACAGGGCAGAAATTAACAAGAAAAAATAGTCAATACAATGCTAAAGATAAAGCAGCGGAAAAGAGTGAAGGTCGAACCAAGTTATTTAAGGAATGAAACTATAGAAAGAATTGCGGACGAAGAGACGGTGGAGCTGACGAAGATTTCCAAAAGGCTGGGAGTAGACTAGATGGAGAGGTGTGAAGAGGGGAGGGCGGGCTCGTGCAAGAATTGCAATCAGTCTTTGAATATACCTACCATGATTGGCTTGCGTGTTGTCTGTTTTGATGTTGGAGTTTTTAGTGTTCTGCGGCAGTAAGAGTCCGGAATTTTGGGGTTGCACGAGATGTCAGTAGTATCCAAAACAGTGTTTGGCCAGCAGTAATGGTTTATCTGAGAGGAGGTACCCAGGGCGGTCAGCGTCGTTGCTTGAACTCTCTTTGGGTGAAGCGGACCGGTACTGGGGTGCCAGATCCGGATTGTAGCTTCCTAGCACGGATAGGTAACCGGCGCATAAGGTGGGATGGATCCATCGATGACAAGGACTGCATTGCACCGCACTTTCTGTTAGCCGGTGCAAACGTACTGTGGTCATTGGCAAGCCGGATAGGAAGAGAGGGTGCAGTCTGTAATTTGTCCCAGCTGGTGCTATAGTAAGCAAACAGAAAGAGTTAGTTTCTTGCAAGAATCACGGGGATCCAGACGATTACTTCAAAGCGGATTTCGTATTACGTTTGTTTGCACATAACCGTTTCGACCAGTTTTGTCCCGCAATTACTCGGCCCTGCGCGATTGAAATACCGACAACCGTGATAATTAACCGGTACCAGGGATATGCCATCGGAAGCAGTAGGAGGTTTCATGTATTTTGACAGGAGCTCGAGAGCGGGGCTTATGTGCTGGACGCTCGGGTGGCGACCGCGCTGGGCATTTCACGTTCGGTAAACTAATCAAGCTGGGGCAACAAATCAGTGTTCCACTGCATGTCTTGAGACGCGCAGGAGGGAATGTTTCTTTTATGGGAGGTGTACAGCGAACCGTCCCTCTGCATACTCGCTATAAGGTGTATGGTTCAGTTAGCCCCGGGCTTCTTGGTTCCTATTCAAAGTGTTTCTCAGTCATCTTTTGAAATCTTCGCTGATGCGGATTGCATTAGTCTGATAGGATGGCTAACACGCGAATGAAGGTATAAAAGTCTGTTTGTTCTGTTTGTGGAATTCGTCCGGCCTACGGGCCCACTGTACGCGTAAGCTCGGATCAGTTTTAAGGCATCATGCGCGCAGCGAGTGTTCACTATAAAACTTCTCGGTCCTTCATCCAGCATAACTTGGGGGGCCATACAAAAGATGCTTGGTTTTAAACCACTGTAGCGCCGCCGATTCAAAGTCAACCTTGCAATTTCCTGTTATCTCCGCCACAACAATGTACACTGCTACAAACGTCATAAATGACGCTTTTAGTCCCCCGTATGCACTTCGTACTAGAAGTTACCCATTAAAAATTCCGCCGGCGCGACTATGGATCAGGTCAAAATTATTCAGTTTTTTACTATAAAGTGTGAAATGAACCCCTTGGTTCCCTTTTTTCATGTCCGAATTCGGTCCAGTTCAACGCAAAGCTGGCAAAGCTACTAGATTTCCCGCTGTTAATTAACCTGACGCATGCTTACGTTGGACTTGATGAGGCTTACGAACATGAGTTACAATCCAAGCTTGCCACCCGTTCTTTACTGAGCCCACCACCCGGGAAGCTTGAAATTCAGCTTAACCCCTCGTTATCCCACTTTCTAGCACGTTTGCACTACTGCATTTTTTTACTTGCTCTCCACTCTATGATAGATATACCCTGATTATAATTAGCATAGGTGACTAATCACCGAGCCGTTCCCAAAGTGGGCCGACAAAAATGTCAAAACAATTGGACTAATCAATATGCTCACCACATTCTGTGATTTTGGACACTAGCCCGTGTACCCCACCATTATCACCCCATCTTATCCTCCTTAGGTACTTGACGTAACTGAAAAGGCCGTGAGTTTTGACCCTAAATCTGCTGCTTAAGCTTGGGTTTTTTCACCAAGTTTTGCGTGATTGAAAAATTACGTTGGATGTCTGCTGTCGCCGGTTCAATAATAACCGTAAACCGAAGCTGGCACCCAATCCAGAATACTCCCCTCTTTTATGTTGCAGATTCCATACCCAGGCCAGACGTGCCATTACTGATTCTAATGACGTACGGGCGACCCCAGATCTATTGGATTCTTACCCCTGCTATTAGGCTACCAGCCAGATCTGGTGCTGGAGTACTGGTGTGTTGAACGGAGGCCACGCCGCAAATCGCCTCGGATACCCCTACTTAGATAGTTCTTTACGACTGGGCAAAAGCCGGGTACTACTGCCGCTGGAATGGCCTGCGCACCCCCTCAAGCTTCCGACCATTACTGCCGGCTGAGATCAAAAACTGGGACAAAAATTGACAGCGTAGAGGGCATTCTTAGCTAAAGTATTTAGGAACTGTCTTGTACAAACATTTTCCTCTCCATCACAATTCTCAGTCCAGGTTAATACCAGCCGCAAATGAATGCAACCAACATTCTTGGGAGTCCCATATTCGCTCGTTGCAAAATGATTGGTAAAATTCCGTCCTTCAAACAGTTTGATATTTTTTCACCATATTTCTCCGCCCTCAGCATCTTTTCTGCCCTTTATTGGTGTCAAAGGCGATTATATCGTCCATCGCGCGGGCGTTTCACCTGTTTTTCTAAAATTCATCAGATTATCATGTTCTTACTGCTTTCCATCTCATCAGCTTAACTCTGTTGACATTCTGAGACTCCGTCCATTTCTCACCATCCGTCGTTGAGTTCCGGTCAAGTTTTAATCTAGTGATTTGCACATTTCGTGAAGTGGTTTGTATTCTACTGCTCCATAACGGTCTCAGGAAACTGTATGTAATCTTGTGAAACAGATCTTCAGTTGTGACTATGATTGGCACACTTTTGTCTTGCAGAATTGTATATTCAGTGCGCATCTCAAGTAATCCAAGGTTGCACTCATCCACTTGTCGATTTTGATTTCTGTTATTTGCGTTTCTTTCGCAACATCCCAGTAAAATTTTAAACTTGCCTTGCGCATGCCTTTCGCAAATAAAAAGACGTACGGTATTACTGTTATAAATACCACCGACTGTTACTACTTCGAGTTGCCAGGAAAGAGCACCACTGAAGTGGGTCGCGGATGGCGAGTTGCCACGGGAACTCCTAAAGAAGTGGGAAGGGAGAAACATGTCTATATTAGGGGCAGTAATTTGTATTTGAACAGGATGTTAGCAACGTGTACCACATGGTAGTTTTAATAAGTGCGCGTGATTAACTAGGAAAAGAAAATGCTAGCAGTTTTTTCAGACGTTAGCACAAGTACCACGTATGCGATTGGAGGACGGGTGCAGATTGAAAACTAAATGGATGGGTGGTGAAGCTTAAGTAGAAAATCCAATGCGCTGCTTCCCCATGTCACCGAAAAATGCAGACGGATGCTCGGCTACGGAACAAGGGCAGTGTGGGGTTGCCCCCTTAATTAGATCAGCTCTGGGCCGATGATACACATATCCACTGTAGAAAGTGGCCTATTCCTTCTTAGCCCGAATTTGCCTTTGTATCTGAGTACAAACTGGGCCCATATAGGTGCCTTCCATAGTTCCTCCGCCTGGCCTTAATTTTCCGCATTATATATAATTTTTCGTACCTAGTGGGGTTCGTCTGTTTCTCCCACGTTCAGAAAACGTCAAAGTAAACATGCCTTGGTCATTTAGGGTTTCGCATGGGCGGAATAAAGAGAACCGAGGCAATCACACAGAGGGTAGTGCCTAGTGCCGCAGAGCACAGACCTGTACATATGGCCCCCTAATCTTCTACGCCGTTTATTTCTTTCTTTGACAAGTGCCCCTTGAAGCCTGCTGATGTGGACTGCCCTGTTGCATGAGCGAACGAGTTTTCCCGTTTGGAGTGGACAATTATTTAATGAAATCAAGCTGGATACTAAAGGAAGAAAACGCTTGCCAAATTCCAGTAAGCAGTTGAGTAGCGATCAAGAGAGTTAGTTAGCGAGAATAAAGGAAACTTCGAATGTCCTCTGGTGAAACGTCTGCAAAGAGAGAAACTAGTTCTGGTAATACCTGGCATAGAGACAGGATCCTTTATATTGCATGAGTAAGTAAACGGCAGATAAATCTATGAAAAAGGATGCAGAAATGGCAATGTTGATATAAGGAGGGTTCATCGCGGCAATACCTGCAATAGAATCCAGCATTCTGCTATCACGGACCCTGATATTAAGCTTTTCCCTGACTAACATCTACGTTTCTGGAGACCTTGCTGTAGTGCTTACTAAAACCTTAAACCAACCTCGTACATCCGACCCTCTGAGAGATGCAGTCTTGCATGCAAATAGCGGTTGGTGCAGTCATTGTTCTTCGGACTTTGTTTTTGACGGCCACGTTAGAAGATGATAGGGGACGTATCTGTTGTGACAGTTAATTCCAAAAAAAGAATATTTAACAACAAATGGTTTGTTCTGATGACCGTTCTTGCTACATCAGATGTGACGACGAGCTAACTGTTTCGAAGGGAGTAAGGAGTGTGATTTCTGAACTGAGGGACCGAAACACAACTGTTGCCGTCGATGAGACTATTGAAGAATATCGAATTTGCCGTCACACATGGAAGCTACAAAGGCTCAAAATTTAACATTATTTTCGTACCTTGTAACTTGGGTTCAAAGAAATGCCTACCAGTCGTTTTGTAAATGGTCGCTAAACGTTTTGGATTGCATGTCTGTCGCACTATTTCAACTTGAAGCAGATTAAGAAACAATACCTTAGGATGGGTCTGAAGTACGTTTTAGTCTGCTTCAGCTTAAAGGTCCTATGTGGCAACCCAACGATTTTTGCAACTTCGAAAGTTTGGATCTGCAGGAGTAGTTTAGACTGACGTCTCGAACCTTGTTACCAATGTGGTTGACTTGACTTCCAGTTTTAGGCCTCTCTGTGGATAAGATGCACTTCTGACATAAGAGGCAGCTTTTTTGCTGAGAATTGCATGGTCTATTTCTTTGTCTAAGTTTTGAGGGATATTAAGTCTTGGATTATTTTTGCGACAGTAGAGCCTAAAGCCTCAGGCTAAAAGGTTTAAACGTTTTGGCGCCATGGGCTAATAGGAACGGAACACCGTTTCGGACAACGTTGAAGACATCAGTTACGCGCAAAAGAAACAGCAGGGGCCTAGTACGCTGCCTTGGATTACTCCACTAGTTACCAGCCCATTTGATTACACTACCTGATTTTCGGACGTGAAGCATGAGAGTACGGTGTTGGTGATCCCATAGGATTTGATATTTTTATCAGCCTACGGTGGGACACTCAATCAGAAGCTTCTGTCATACACAAATATACTTTTATCATCGACCTTCCGGCGTTAACAGCTGATGTGACTGTATCCAGGCAATCGGTCATATACGCAGCGTAAAATTTATTCTGGAGGTGACCATGTTGATTAGTGTTGGCAGATTTGTGGTCCTTAAGATATGCTGTGAGCTGCTTTTTAATCAAGCCCTCCATTATTCTAGAGACCATGGGATTGTGGTTGATCTGCTTATGATTAGCTAGGTGAGGTCCTGTGCCTGGTTTATGTATGCAGATTATGTTAGGCGTTTTCCGTTGGAAGGGAAAAGTTCCCCATTGGGCGGAGAGGTAGAGTGTTTGCCAAAAGTATTGAAATATCCCCGACCCACTGTGAAGATAGCTGGAGGTAACGAGTCCGGTTCAGGGTGCTAGCTGACTTTTGTTTTTTCCAGCAACGGATCTATATCTTTTGGTAAGAAAGTAACCGACGATAATGTCTCCGAGGTCTGGCATGGTGGACACGAAGTTAGAAGGCCACCATCAATTATTGGAAATAAGGCAAAGAATTTGCTAAATACCTCAGCAATTTCTCAAGGGTTGTCGAGATAAATGTTATTGTCGTTGAGCTGGTTTATAGGAGTGGCCGAAGGCCTGGCACGGTCGGATGATGATAAACTTATGTGCCGGGGATGCTTGTGGGTTGGACTGGTTGAGAGCGTGCAGTTCTTGCATTTCACTGTGAGAGTCTATTGTCTTTCTAATTGTTTTGACGGGCGAGTCGGTCGTAAAAACAAAGAAACGCCCCTGGTTCTAAGAAACTTTTCCTGAGGTTTGACGGCGCCCAGCTTTTTGTTCGTGGATGTTTCTTTTGGTGGGCATCGATTGAGCCTGTACCGGTGAGATACTGCCAGGGCATTCGTGCACGAGGGAATAGGGCTTGTCAGTTGACGTTTGTACCCTACTTGCTAGGATGTAGTCCCAATTACAACTGTGCAGCAGCGTTGGAATTCTATCCCAGCTTACCCTAAAGTAGAGCCTGGAGGTTGGAAATGGGATGCCACTTTGGAACGATAGTATGAATATGCAGCTGAACGGCAGGTGATCGCATCCAGGGGAACTGATTTTAGTGGATGTGCGGACATTCGGTAATCCAGTGGTAAAGATTTTGGTCTAGGATATTCCTGTTTCTTGTCGGGTCAGCTAAATGCTGTATCTGTTCACCTTACTGAATGTTGCCAAAAAGGGAGCAATCAGTTAGAAGATGTAAAGGTCCATCAACAAACGCCTGGAGCACTGAATTCTTCCGCCATGACTTTGGTGCCGGGTAAGGTGGAAGAGTATTTTGTTGCGTCATTTAAGAGTAGAAAATCGTTCTAACAAGGTGGGTGATCTACGCAACTCATCAGGAGGTTTTGACACCCGTGTCAAGCCTAAGACATGTATAATTTGATTGAAGGTTTGGAACGATGAGGCGGATATAAATGAGCCCACGCTGAGATGGGCGACCTCTTCTAATGACTGATATCCAAGGATGGCAATTGCATCGTCTGGAGTGTCCTTACTGAGCGACGTCTCGGTGATTAGCAGGAAGTCTCAATTTGAGAAGAGTATTAACAGACGAAAAGGTTGCATTTACCCCAATATAAAACGAGCATACAGTAGAAACAGCGACAGCTGGGGGGTCATTTTGACTTTCAGTCGAATTTGCAACTGGTTTGCTTCTCAGTTTTGCTGCCCTGCTTTGGGAGGGTGTTGCATCGTTTGAGTGATGGGGTGTTGGCCCAGGGCAGACTGATGGTACATCTGTGAATACTGGACCAGGGTAACATGATCAACCGTTATTACCCTCAGCCACAGAGGAAGTTACC
>LUCM01006974.1:18373-31349 GCA_008360955.1 Fasciolopsis buskii
ACACACACACACACACCGAGGTTGGAGACACAAAATGTTCGGGCTCAAGACTCAAGGCCCGTAGTCGCACAACGAATGGGACAGATCAGCTGCTCCCTTGAATGAGCAGCCACACGGGACGATAAGCAGCGCGAAATACGAACAGCTAGCCCAGCCCGCTAGCGGAAGAGAGAAGACGAACACAGAGTACTACCGCACGTTTACCGGTGACCCACCGACACAAGTCAGAATTCAAGTGAGCTCTACCGTTTACATAGTTTTGTTGGGTAGCCTTGCTCGATGTGTGGACTAGCCAATCACAGAACGGGCTTTAATGAATCTTTTCGCGGTCATATAAAAATATTCGACCGCGCAATATTTAAAACAACGTCAAGTTCGAAATATTGAGAAAAGGATAGGTTCTTTTAGAAACTAATAGCAGGAATGAAATCTGCGGCTCCAAAACATTGGATCGCTCATTGACCTTAACAGGTGCACCGCACGAAACTCTTCAATTTACCTTAATAATTTGTTCTAAATATCACACTGTAACGCTCTCTTGAACGATGAATTTCTCTGTGAGCTTGCTCTTGCGAATTCATTGGGCTGTTCCTTCTCTGGGAACCTGATATATGGAGACCTATTGTATGCAAGGCGGACTTCCGAAAGAGAAGTGCCTTGTGTACTACAGTCATGCGGTTTCCGTATCGTGATTTCTTAGCTACCCAGTGTAAGATGACGCAACGAGCTGGTGCCGAAAGTACAGGTCTGCCTTGTTCCGGTCCGATGAATCTTGCGGCAGCAGAGCAGGATAATATCCGGAAAACAGGACAGGGCCGTTTGGACCAAGGTAACTGACGCATAGACGAAGGATCTGATAGACCGCAAACCAGAGGACAAATGAGGAATCAGCCAAACGTCCTAGTCCGTGGACTGATTGAAAATGCTGATTTTCGTGGCACACTTAAAAGTGAGCTGGGCCGGCGTACGAAATAAAAACCAGAGACAATGAGCCCGAGAGACTGCGGCAATCCCCCAATCAATTTTAACCTGAGGAAACTTATATAAATAATTTGAT
This sequence comes from Fasciolopsis buskii, assembly GCA_008360955.1. Taxonomy (NCBI): domain Eukaryota; kingdom Metazoa; phylum Platyhelminthes; class Trematoda; order Plagiorchiida; family Fasciolidae; genus Fasciolopsis; species Fasciolopsis buskii. Next base: position 19,431 of record LUCM01006974.1, read on the forward strand.
TATGACAAATAGAGCGACAGTCGTATTGACCGGAGGGAGGCCATCTAATCCTTTTCTCTTGAATGAGCGAGGTGGGAATGAACTACAACTAAGGCGACCATTTGACGCCGCTAGATTTAGCGATTGTGATAATCAGATTCCAAAATGTGCAGTTCGGTTCAATTTGATTTTCTGACCACTAAGCTTTTTCCAGTGTTCTGGTTTTAGTTGCTACCTCACGATACAGCATACTCAAAAGAAAACGAGAAAACACCAGAGATGAACTCTAGGGTGATAAGTCGAACAACCATATTGAAAAAGATTTCGAATGGACAAATTACACTGACTGCGACACTGTGCCATGTCACTTATTGTCTCCAACCATCATCTGGAGGTCTCGTGGACCCTTACTCAGAAGTCTAATTAGAAGTACACAAGTTAGTCGGCTGGGTAAAGTTCACGCACCCTTCTGTCCTGTCATCAACCGGCCACCTCAAACCACTTGTTAACCTGTCTCGGAGAATAGCGTATAACAAGGCAGTCACTATGTGGATATGTGCAAAATTTATCCCATCACCTTAGCTCATTCAGATACACTGCCCCTTCTAAAGATTGAATCTGAGGCCCGATGCCATACCGATAGCCTCTGAGTTACTAACAAAATTACCCCCTATATTCTAACAATACTGCGAAGACAATGACGTCCGAACACCGAAAGTAATCGCACATCTGTCCCCATTGGAGCTGTATAGTAACAACAATATTATTGCCGCTACTTACATTCGTCACTAAGTCGACAGCCGGATGTCGCACCGATGCGACGGGTGTCTCAAGCTGATGAATGCCAGTCAACATGAAGACACTCCGTCCGATAAACGACCATCAGGTGAGACGCAATCACCCAACTACTTCACCTAATTCTTCCCACATGAGAACAAGATTCGGATTCCAGCCAATCCACTTCTGTAACAACATTTTACACTTTGAGGGGGGAGGCTATAGTTCAGAGGATCAAGAAGAATCTGTCACTTACTCCGGTCCTCACTTACTAACGCAACATCGGCTGCATACTCCTTGTCTGAGTAAACATCAGTGCCACATGAGGACGGGGCTATCTCCATAATTATCGCAATGATAAATTTGAAAGAAGGTGAAAAGGGGGAACCATGATCAATACCACATCTCGTAGCGAATCCGAGAGGAAATCGTCGTGAGCACGAACTCTGCTTTTGCTGCTCGAATACGGTCATATTAGTGAAATGAATTTTTTGTCAGTCTTTTCAATGCATGATCGACTGAGCCGAACCCTGCCTACATATTACGAAATACAGGGGTCGTGGACATAAGAAAGCAATGCTTATGTTTTAACATTTATCCGGAAGTAAACATTTGATCAATGCAATCCCGACCACATTGGAAACTGACTTGTTTCTGGCGTATACACCTTTGCAAGTGACAGGTAATCTAGAGCAGTCTGGATACGATACTTACCAAATAAACATCGTGATTTCCACATAAGGATCTATTGCCTTTCTTGTAAATCGGTAAAACCACCGATCTATACCAGTCCTTAGTAATCAGTTCTTCTGTCCAGATTGATCCCACGTTTTGTCAACTCCCATGTTAACACTTCGCCACCGTCCTTGAAGAGGAGTAGAGATGGTTCACATGGTCTAGAATAATTCGTCCAAATAGATGGGCATCTATTCAGTCACCGTAGGCTACCTTGTGGACAGGCTTCTTGTTAGAACCGAAAGCTATAGTTGGAAAATGCAGTCATTTTCTAGTTTAGTTGCTGGACACTAGCGGTGCCCGTCCAAACAACCTCTACAAACCGCAAAATAACAAATTCCTTACTGAATCAGTCGTCAGGCAGGACAGCGTGCCATCCACTGCTTCCAGTAAATGAGTATTGATAGGTGGACCACTGTTCACAGTTCCTGTGCTGGGTTGCCACCCCATTGTCCTGTAAGAGATTTTTTGATTCAGCTGCCCCCGTTAAGGTTTCCAAAGAAAAACCCCCTCTGTGGAGTGAGCGGCTACAGGGTATAGCTCGATCAAATGACTCTAGCGGCTTATGACCTTAGTAATCCTTATTAGTTTTGTATTGGGGTCACGCAAGACGTATATGTATATACACATACATGTATATTTCAACAAATTTGAATACATGTCACATGCCTTCGAAATTATGAAGAAGGACGAAAAGAGCGAGCGTGGAAGGAAGAAAAAAGAGACCGACGATAATCAAGTGGATTAAGCATCTGTCACCGAAAGAATCAGAGGTTGAAATCTAAGATCTCTTGGTCATTTCGGTGGTAGACGACAATTGGCTATCGCCCAGCTCGTTACCGTACCACACCTAACTAAAACTTATGTAATTCTGTGTATCCCGAATTTCAGGTTCAAGGTTTCTGGAACCTTCCTCCATGTGGTGGACCCTAGTGCCTATGGAACATGTTCCTTCCACTGCAGTCATGCTCCAAGCATGTCATTAAAGATGTTCATATGCGGCAGTTCTCCCATTTTCCATCTCCACATCAGTGGTTATCCATCGGAGTCCATGCTTCCCCTCCGGTTTTCATGCTGTCCGGTTACCCAAACCGAAGTCGGACCATAAAAGATGTCAGGAAGAACTGCTGCTGAAAAGGGTCCATCTGAAAGTAGCATTAGTGGAAAGATGGGAATTACACTGGATGCTTTCCATAAGTCTAATTGTTCACTTCTCATAGCTTTAGTTGCCAAGTCCGAATAAAGTACACATTCCAGCAGGTTATAAAATGCGGTCTTCGACAGCGTCTCCGGCTTGCTGATTTATTGTTTCAAGTCCTGAAGAGCAAGACGAGTGGCTCTTCGAGATCATCAAACCACCAGTTGCAAGTGCATCACAAATGGCTGATTCCCGAATAGTACAGTGGGGCGAGTTTGTCACGGTCGACTGTGAGCTGAATATTAGAACACGCCAGCCAAAAACTGAGTATGGGATAGAAAGGCCACTAAAAACCACTGAGCATCTCCCCAACCACGTGACGAGCTGCGGCCGGACATTTCGGGTCCAAATTCAGAAACAGAATACTAACTTAGCTACCATTAACTCCTCGTTGTAATAATCAGTACTGATTACTTTCGTTGCTTTACAGGTTTGAGCAAGACGTCCATCAAGCTGAATATACGGAGCGCCGCTCAACGCAAACTAACGAAATGGACGATGTACAGCCGATGTAATATCAACTCCAGTATAAAGGAACTAAATCTAATTTATTCATGCAAGAATGCTACGACCATATGGCACTTTCTAGAAGTCTACTCCGCCGGAGCAGTGACAAACACTTTCCTGCCGGTTACTGGACAATAAAGTCGCTTTTCTTCAATGAAGCGCGGTGATAATTTATTTGGCCTAACCTACCTGGTTTCAGCTGTGCAGGACTCCGCGCTATAACACATTTCTCTTTGGCTTATTTTACATGTCCAGTTATATGTAAATTTTGAAGATTCATCTGTCTGTCACATACTTCGGATCTGATCCAGACAATTAATTTTTGCTGATCACATTATTCTTGTGTTCCCCTAGTATCACTGTTTTTCGACTGAGATTCGCTTACGGGTTCAGCCATGTTTATGACTTGCATGTAAATCCACACCATATTCACGTGTTTTCAAGGTTCTTTTGTCTTCCAATTCGTCATCATCATCATCATCATCGTTCAGCAACGAGAACCTCACTGGCCGCTGCCTTTCCCCAGAGTTACAAGTTTATATAAAAGGAGAAAATATCCAACGGGAACAGGAAGTGGACCTACACAGGCGGCAAAAGATAAGGTGCTGCTGCAGCCAACACACGGAACACAGTCTAACTGTACAAACGCACGTATTTCAATCATTCTGATTCGATAGAAAATGACAACACGATCGCCACTGTTCACGGTTCACTGCCATATCTTTCAGTGTCTCCAGCCAGCAAGTCGACGAGTCTTTCGGACCCCAACCACGAAGGCGTGAGACACCTACTTTACCTAGGGTCGCTGTACATTTCCTCATCCCACGTTGCCACGTCATCTGTTGGCCTCCACATGGCTTTTTCCATTCCTTGGGAGGAACACGAAATAGGGCACGATATAGTAGACGAGTGTTCGTCATACGCAACGCGTGACTCAACCAGCGTAGTCTACTAAGTTTCATACGCTGAAACAAGCGATTCTCAGAAGTGGCACCCAATACCAGATTCCTAACCTCAATATTACTCACTCGGTCACTCCATCCAATCCTAGCCACACTACGTAAACATCGGTTGTCGAAAACCTCCAACCGACGAACATCGCCCACACGCATACTCCACGTCTCGCAACCCTACAACAGAACTGAACGCACTGCAGCACAGTACACGCGACCCTTCGGCGCGACGCAACAAGTGCTTCGGTCCAGCGTAAGCTGCCCGAGCTTTGGATATACGCGTTTACCTGCACTGCCGAGCTGTATTCGTTGGACACGCAGCTACCAAGTTAGGTGAAACGGTCCACAGTCGTTATTTCCTCTCCATCCAGTATCAAGTTCGGCGCTGCAGTCGTCCAGTCCTGTAACAGTACTTTGCACTTTGAAGGTGCAAAGCACATGCCAAACCGAGCAACCGATCTCGACAGTCTATCTAGTGCCCGTCGTGCATGATCCGCAGACTCGAACAGGCCTTCCAATTGACCTTCATCTTTGGGATATTTCATGCTCGCAACCTGTGAACATGTATATGGTCACCTGCACACCACATATACTAGTCCGCCTGTCTCTGCCAATCATTGTCCGCCTCTTTGACGTCAATCAACTGATTCGACATTTACGAGGCGACATTTCATTGATAACCGGCTTTCTTTTTCTTGTGGAACTTTCCGGACAAAAAAGGGGCCACACAGACATGATCGCCTGACAATTGTTCCTCCACTTATCTTTATCAGGTCTTCGGGCCGGTTTGCCCGCATACACCTCCCAGTCCGGACGGCACACCACTTCAGGTATACCCTGGGTTAGTTGCCCCTTTAAGGTGCTTCTTTTGCCTTTCTCCTAAACTTAATTTTCCGGCGCCTCGGAAACGCTCTGCGATTTGCCATGTTCCTAAACGTGTCAATCTTTGCAACCCGAATAACCAGCCCAATTCTCTTCATATTCACTATTTCGAAAGTACTTGAAACTATCACTTTCGACCAACTGCATTCGCTTCTCGAAAGGGATGGACTATTAAACGAACATTAACATGGAATCAGACTTCACTGATTAATCGGTGACCGGCTAGCCTTTGTCTCACACTAGTGGCCCACTACAATCGATAATCACGAGGAAGACACCTGGTCTCACTCAACATCCCTAGAACCTTTGACCGGGTTCAAACAAAAGTCTTCTAACGAGACTACCCACCTTTGAGTTCCGTTTGGCTCGCGTTGTGGAAATCAGAATTTCTCAGTATGCAATGCATGACCATCCGAATTAACGGTTTGCTTTTTGTTCCCACCTTATTCGTTGATAAAATTCAATCCAAACTCATCCATTCCCTTGCCCAGGATGTCATTATTTAATGTTCTATTTCTTATCACACTCCTGATAATCTAAACACTAACATTGATCATGATCATTGTGCTGCCATATATCTTTAGACTCCGATTTTGAACACGTCACCTTAGACCCCAACAACCAAACTGCACTTAATGCTTCCAAAACCTCTCTTTTTTCACTGTGTGAAACACTATTCGTCATCCCCACGCTTGTCTGTCGATTTGACGAAATTGCGCTCCACAGGCTCTGTCCATTTTCTCGATCTATTCTTTAGTTCTTCACCATATTGGTCATCTTTCAAATATGGCCTTATTTCTCGGGCGCTTAAATTTTTACTTGGTTGATCCTCATTCCAATAAGTCATTTTTGTTACTGGTCCTATTCAAAAACTCATCTTTTTGTCGACACTTCCTTTTCGAGCTGCGCGGAAAGCTGGTTGTCTATTCCGAGCCAGGCGCTCTTCCGCACATGCCCACGTTCCCCTTTAATACAAAGCTCAGTTCCGCTAAACACTTGAACACTGCAGTCATGTGTGAAGCGGAGCTCCGTCTATCTCTCTTTTCATGACAGGGTCCAACGGAAAGCCATCCGGTTGATTAATGATCCTATTTTGACCTCAAACATGCCTCCACTTACTCGTCGGCAAGTAATTGTTTCGTTGACTTTTCAGTCGTCTTTATTCCGGTTTAGGTTTTTCTGAGCTCGCTTCGCCGATTTCCCTTCCCAAGACGTTTTCTTGTTCATGCGCCGAGGTACCGTTACTTTTTCGTCCCCAGATGTCGAACTTTTTATTTCACTGTTTTTTTGTACCCCGGGCTGCAAAACTCTTGTCTCAACAACATTTTTAAAACCAGAGTCAACAGTCCTAGTCCTACTTGCATGGTGCCCACTTGCATACCCTTTACAGTATATCATTTGATTATAGGTTTCACTTCTTTTACTATAAATCACTGTGTACTGAAGAAGTTGATTTTCGCTTTTGCTCCAGACGCTTTCTTAATCCAGGCCAATTGCCGTATACAGCTCAAACCTCTCCACACATGAGCAAAACAGTTACATGTAGGGTGGCGCTTTGCCTACCTCCTCTTGCTTTCTTAACCGGATACAGCAAAGAGTAACTCGGTTGATCGACGATCGTAACAAATGCTTACAGGTATAAAAACTGTTTGAAAACGAGCTGGATTCCCACGAAATATCTGAATAAACTTTATAAAAACCGACCAAAATGGACGGAAAAACTGGCAAGAAGGCAGTCTTTTTGGCATTTCCGCCACGCAGTCTTTGGCGTTTTCCCACTATTTTTCTGTTGGCTTTTTACGGCGCATGAGGTTTGCAAATGTGCTACAAAGTATTTGAGTTAGCAATATTGGTTTTGATCCATATCCCGGCATCTCCCACCAGCAGAAGTTTTGACTTTTTGATCTCAGTCGAGAAGACTAAAAGTATCAACCGATTCCAATGCCGAAGCTAAATTCACTATACTCTTATGCCTGGTCGCTGCGTCTCTTCTTCCATGTGAAGGTAAGCGATCAGCAATAATTGCTCAATAAATCAGAGGTGGAATTTTTCGATACCTGCCTGATGCATGCGTAGTGGGATGGCCAGGCCCCACAACCACTAGGACCCACTAGACGGTGTGGGTGCACACTGGCCTTGTACAGGAGCATAAAACCCCATCTTCGCAGCTGGTAGAAGCTGCCTAATTTGCTTGTCGCGGAGTGAGCGATCGTTTTGCACACAGTGTCACCGCAGTACTCATCACATAAATGAACCGTTACATAAAAGAAAAAACCTAATTTATAAGTGTAAAAATGTATTCTTTCTTCTAACTTCAATTTTCTAGAAGGTAGTAGTGGACGTAGGTTAAAACCGCAAAGATCTACTCACCCTTAATCCAAGAGCTTTTTATTCTCCGTATCAACAACTTCTGAAGGTAAATTATTCCAAAAAGAGCCTACTCGATGGAAGGTTATTCCAAACGTTTGTTCTGGAGGATTTCTGAACGTTTTTTGGGAATGCTTGGAGTGTGCAGACGGAAACGCACGGGAAGCCTATCCGTTGGCCCTGTGGAAAACAGGTTAAACATAAGAAATCGATCGCTTCCTCTAAGAGGCCTAGTCGCAGAATATATTCTGCTAATCTCCAGCGGATACAAGGCTAGGTCATTGGGACTTTGCGATTAAGAAATACCTGAAAAGCCTGGAACTTTTTCGTAGCTTTTCATTTACGCGCTCGAGTTTATCGCAATCTCTGACCGGCCCCGAATGCACAATTTTGTTAACATACTCAAATAGAAATCAAATACATGTGTCAGAAAGGAGCCGACTTAATCCGAACTGTGCAAAACACAAAGAAACCAACATAACCAGAAACTCAATAAGCGTGATGGCCAGCAGTTACATATACACCAGTCCACGAAACGCAAGCGAACAGGCAAGAGATCCGATTTCACCGTTGTGCCCTTACGGCACAACGGCCCATGCAGTTCACTTCAGCTCATTTCAATTGATTCGGGTCAGAAGAGCTCCAGAGTCAAAAAAGCGTCCAGGGTCTTCCGCACTGTATGCAACGAAATTAGTATGCATCTTTGAAAGTGTTATCGTTGCGTTGTCCCTGGCGTTCCGCTGACTCGGTTGCCGTTGCAAAATGGTGGTAGAGAAAGAAAACATCTCGTCCCAGCGGAGAACGAGTGAGTACTTCCAAACGGGCATGTATTGTCAAACGTGACGAGAGTATCTCTGGCACACAGACATAATGACCTATATCATCGCACTTTTGACCTAACTAAATTTTGAAATCTTCGACATCATGTCTCAACGGCACCTCGAGCCAAGTTATTCAGCCCGATCGAGACAGTTACTAAAGAAATGCGCTTCATCTGCAAACCGACAGATATGCCTTATCAGTTTCTTCCTATTTATCCTGCTTCTGTAGTCAAAGGTCCTGCAGGGAAGGACCTAGGGAAAAATTCCACGTAAACTTACAATTATCCTGAACGTCCCAATCAGATCTTCCCGAAGCCTTCGGCGTTCCGGAGAAAACAAGCCCTATTCATTCAACCGCTGCTCTTCGGTCTTTCATCTCTGACCCTTGAGCATACTTGTGAATGGTTGATTCACCTGCAGACAGTTCCTATCTTTCTGGACGAGTCGGAACCAAGCCTGAGTGCAATATTCTAAAAGGGGCCTGAAGAAGGCTGTATACAATTTCGGCAAGTCAGTGCCTAGAATTTTTTCCCTACAGCAACCCACCCCAAGAGGTCGGCCAGAGGCTCGATAGTAGTCAACTGGATCTCATCCTGGCTAGTTGATTTAATGAGATTTATATTCCTTATGCGTATATGAACCGCATCCTCCGTTATCTGCGAGTCACTTATGTCTGGGTTGGGAGTCTCAGTGATAACTCTCTAAGAAAGCCTTCATCCACCCTGTGTACCGTACTGAAGTGGTCGCCTGGTATCTTTACCTTACTGCTGCCATCTACTGGGAAAACACTTCCACCAAACGCCTCTTTCAACGACCATTTTGAAATGACATAAGCATAATATTTCTCTGGGTGCTTCTTGGTGCATTTGGTTAAACTCGTCTCGCAGCTGTACCTGGCTTCATTACTATGCTTTGTATGCCCAAACCATACCTGACTGCTCTCGTGGGACTTATACAGGAGTCAAATTATCCTAGGCAATGTCATCTTGCCTATTCCTGCCGGTGTACACTAGTCTTGGATGACGAACAGGAAACCGTTTGACGCAGCACAGGTTTATCACACTAGTTTGATTATTTGGCGAAGCTTTTGTAAAACACACGGAGAGTGCACTTAATTACTGTGCGTCCGAGGGACGATGGAGCTGCGGCAGCTTCAAACCCCTCTTTTCAATTATTAACACGAAGACCAGTAGTGGTAGGATATATTCAAATCTATGTTCAAAGCTGTCCTTTATATGTTGGAGTATGGCATTTTCATGCGACCAACCAAGAAATTCTTCTTTCTAAGACCCAATTACACACATCTTAACTTACCAGTTTATGTGCAGCATAATGGATAGGTTACGATGCGCAATCGTCTTCAACCTCCCGGACGGCATCTCCATGATTGACCCTAGAGACCCACACTTGATCGCTAGCGACATAGCCCGCATACAGTATCTAATCACGAGGCTGCGGAAGACAACCCAGCGCAAAGTTGTCCCGTCATGCTGAAGTTTCAGACAAAAATCCTCGGAAGGCTATTCGGCAGCAAGCTGCAACTCCACCGTCAAATGCACAAAAATAACCACAGCATTGTACCTTTCCAGGGAGAATTTATTGGCTGTCCATCAAACATTCCCATTCATATGCACGCGGTTTCCAAGATACCACCAACAAAAAATGCACGCCTTTGAACTTGGATCACTAAAATGGTCTTCCTGCCATCGAAACACCGGTCCGGTTGTCGGCCTGACGGAAATTCATTGGTGGCGATACCGTCCACGAGTTCACGCCTCGAAACTGCAACCCGAGACATATCATGGTCACCCCTCACGTGTCAGCCTCATCACCAGAGTCCCCGCCCAGGCTCCTCTAGCCCAGCGTGACGTTGTCCCGTCAGTCTCAAGCAGTCGTACACCCCGAACCCGCTCTACTGTACGGTAGCCAATGACAGTTTCCTGATTCGTCTTCACGCCGAACGCTGTACCCAGCGGCCACAGATCCCCAAATACTAGTGATCTGCTTGGCACCAAGAGCAAACCTTTTTCTAAGCAACGATGCTGCGATACCCCCGAAGATGAAGGGTTTAAGTAAGACACATAAGCCCGTTTCACCTCATCAGATCGCCGCCAGGCCCACAAATAATAGTACAGCTGTACAGTGGAATGCAAGCAGAATAAACGTTCTGCCACAGACGCGGAGCAGGTGAGCTTAGTGGACTCGAATCTGAATGATAATTTAAGACTCTCCTCGTCTCTGCTTACTTCCCATTTTAGCAGATGTGGGACTTGTGCGACAGACCAATTTGGAATTGGAAAAAAAACAGTCCGTGATGGCTACCAAGTCTTCTGCTTAAATTCAACAGAATCCAATAGGCCCGACTGCACTTTGAGATCTCCGCTGTCTTGTGGAAAGTGGGAGGACTCTGGCCTTTAATGCAATTCAACCACTTGCAACAAGAACTTCTTATGGAGTCCGAACTAAGGTTAAAAAGGCAGGAAATGCTAGCTCCTGGTTTGCCTCACCCAGTTCAGAAGACTCCCCACATTTTCAAAGCTCGCCCGCAGCGAAATTTTCAACTATTACGAACTTTATCATACTTAATAGCTTACGCGTCTGTGGACATCACAGAAGCATTCAATACACATTTCTCTTCTATTCTCAATAATGACAATCGGACACACTGAAATTCACCCCATGTTAAATTCGGTTAGATTATCCTCCATCTCCTTCGACGTTGCTGGCATCATCAATGTGACGAGATATGCCAGGCCATCCCACAGGCCTGGCCAAGATGGCATTCCACCAGTCCTATTTCGCACCGCTAGTCCAGATCTTCCACTGCTCCTTCTAAATTTGTTCTCGCTCTCCATGTCCGACGCTACTTTTTCGTCACAATGGAAAACCTCCATTATTGTTCCACATCAAAAAAAGGGTTCCATGCATGAACCTGGAAACTTTCGCCCCATTGACCACACTGCAGTTCTATCCAGGCTTGTGGAAAAGATTGTGAAAGAACAGTTGGTTAACTTCCCTACTACTCACAACCTTATCAACCCCTCCCAACACGGCTTCCTCAGGGGCCGATCCTGCCCCACCTGTCAGTTTGACTTCTTATACTTGGTTACCCGAAGTGCTGATTCCAACCAGTCGATGCTCATAATCTTTTTAGACATGTCAAAAGCGTTTGACCGCTTTTCTCACTCCCAAATTCTGGCCAAAATTAGGACTTATGCAGTAAAAAATCCCCTCTTATCTTGGCTATCATACTACCTTTCCCATCGCTTCAGGTAGCCAATATTAACGGTTGTTTTCCCAGCCCTCTGCTATTACCAGTGGGGTCGTTCAGGGGAGCTTCGTAGTTCCTCTCCTTTTCCTGCTATGCGTTAATGATTTCTTTAAAGCTATTCGTCATGGCACACCATTCCTGTTTGCCAATGACATTAAAATAGTCCGTTCTTTTGAGGCTGCTTCATTTAGCTCCAATCTTGCACTTATCAATGAAGACCTAGAGTCCCTTGATAACTGGTGTTCCAAGTGGCTTATAATGTCCTCCGCTGAAAAAAGTTCTCTGATAACATATAAATGCCATGTTTTTCCGGGCGCCCTCTCTATAAACGGCATGCCAATTCTTGTATCACACACAGTTAAGGACTTATGGTTACAATACTCCTGCTCTTTCAACTTCCACGAGCAGGCTCACCATCAGACCGCTGTA
>LUCM01006974.1:33002-43813 GCA_008360955.1 Fasciolopsis buskii
TCTCTGGCCATGCATCGATGTTCACCGTTGGGCTCCGTCCATGCTGTGCGCCAGCAATGAGCACATTTAGTGCACTTAGGCACGAAATGACTCGCAGTCCGCTGCTTGCAAACAGTCCCAGGAAACTCTTTTTGGTCTTGGAAAATTAGTTTCTCATTTTTGCTTTCCGCTGGCATTCTTGTACTTTCCTCATTGCTTTGCAGCATCTCATTTCAATTTCCAGTGAGCATAAGCAATAACTCAACATTGCTGCCACCCGCTTATCCCAATCGACTTCTATCATCTACATTTCCTGTGCATCATCCTTGTAAAAATTTGATCTTGCCTTGCGCATGCCTCTCGCAAATCGAGAAATATGCAGTATGTTTATTATTATTAGACCGTGGCCTTATTTACTGCGGCCGACATGGTTCTCTTCAGAGTAAATTACGTTCTACCTACAAGACTGATTTCTCGAATATTTTGATGAGGGCTGCCTGCGACGGAAAGTCGGCGATTGTAATTTTCTTTTATTCGAAGGCGGCCTTCCATTGCTTGCCTCATCATAAGCTTCTCGGGGAAGTTAAAAGTTGCGATGTAACAACACCCGCTGGCTTATTGCTCCTCTTATTTGGAACTTAATCCAAGCCTCGTCCGATTACCAATGGGTATTATTCAAGAAAGCATACTAAGTTCGACACTGTCTCCGCCCTATGTCAGTTTTATTTTCTACGTCGTCAGTCATGGTACCACTTTTCTGTTTGCAAATGACTTAAACATTATATATAAGTTCACCCTCGTGACACCAACACTATCTGGGAAAAGTAAAAATGACCCTTAGGCGCTTGATTTGCAGTTTACAGCTCGGTCAATAAAATTCTAGGCCCACAAATTAGAATAGAATGCTACATCCCTGCAAGAATCTTTGAAACTGACCGATAAGCCATCCTTTCTCCTTAGACAATTTTTGACCTGTGTTTGCACCGCTCAATCACTTTCACTCTCCCCCAACACACTGTGATTCAACATGTGAAGGTTAGGATAATAACTTTTTCGGTGCACAGAAACTTTAAAGCTGGTAAGTAGGTTATTGATTTGAAAAGGCATGGAAGACCTATCCTGAATTTCTGTTCCGCCGTTTTTCCCAACCTGTGACGGAGTGACAGACTCGAGATTGCCAAAGTTCGGCAAACATTTACAAAAAGATTCCTCGGATATTTCTCTTCGGTAAACCACATAGAAGGTTGCATATAATTACGCCTCTAACACTAATGGCTTCCCCGAGTTTAAATTAACGTTCCTTCTTTCTCCTGGGTTTATTGGTAAAAATGTTTGCCTCTCCGCACCCTAAGCAAAGATTGAATCTTCCTGTGTCTTGTGACGCAGTCGGTTCTTACGCCGAGGGCATCACCTAGGAAAACTTTTCAGCATCGGATACTCCGTCGCGTGGATTGAACTAATCCGAAATATAAGGGTGATTTATCCAATCGCCGCCGCCTTTAAAAATTGAACTAGGGAGAAAATAGTCATGCAAAATTTGTTGAGCTTGCACGATCCTTTCACTACAGTAGAAGGAACCTGAGACTGGCCTGAAGTGTTAACCGAAAGTTAATTTCACATGAACAGGTATAACACTGTCTTACCAGGCCAGTCAGCGAAGACTAGCTATCTGCATTCCCCGCGGTTTCCACGAGTGCATATGCTTCCAGCTGTGGGCAGAAAAGCCTGGTCCATTCCCCTAAATTTCACATCAATGAAACAGTGGCAATGCAACTCTCACAGTACTTTTGCAGTAGTTCGATGAGTTAGTAGCAAGGTGTGTAGATATTCACATTTGATTCCCACCCACTTTCAAGTTAGTAGTTAGTATCTTCATCTAACCCCTACCCTGGATTTTTGTGACAACTATTCCTTTGTGTGTGTGCGTGTGTGTGTGTGTGCAAAGGTTGGCATCATTTTAATGTATCAGTCTACTCATCAGATGTCTTTTCTTGTTCTCATTGTTGAACTTACCACAACACGCAGTTGTAATGCATCCATTTTGCCAGCTTTCTTCCTTTTTCCGTTCTAGATTTGCGCATTTTTGCCAGTGTCTCAACAAAAACTCACTACCCAGCTTATGGCACCTTTAAATCACGTTTTCAACAAGGGAACCGCGGCCAGCAGTGAGCTACTATGTAGGGAAGTTGACCGGCGGTGGGAGTATTCGAACCCGCAATTTTGGCGTCTAAAGGGCACGGCTTCAGCCGTTTGGTCACCGCCGGCAGTTTTGTTTAACACCAGCCCTCTGGCTTCGGATGTATTATTCATATCATATCAGTTATCATTCCCTTCTTGCCTGCTAATGACGTTGCCCACCTTTAAATCCTCATCATGTTTATCACAAGTCTTTATCATTATTATTCACCTTTTCTCATTTCCCATCAGCTTTTGGTTATTTTCATGGCTGCATGAACTGTGCCAAAAGACTGATAAACTTTTTCATCCACATTTTACTATTAGGTATTCTTTGCCCACCGGTAATCTTCCTTCTAACTCTTTCCCTCCATTCTGACAATTTTCCACCCCGTATGGAAGATTTTTCTTGAATTTTTCATCAGGGCTCACCTTTCATATCCATTTTACAAGCATGGCGAATCCAATTACTGCGGTCATTTCGTAACAATCACCACCACCCTCCATTTGAATTTCGCGCCCACAATATCTATCACTGGTGCGTATAAACACACTGTTCCTCGCAGAACGCCATTTATGTTTTTCGCCTCGTTTTGTTCTCACCTGTTTACTACTCTCTTTACTCCAAATTCTAATGCCCAGTAACATTTGGGCATGCGCGCAAATATGCCCTCAAAGTATTCGAGAAGCATGCCGAAATATCCAAGTTGAACTCGCCCCCTCTTCCTATCTTGGGGGGAGCAGTTTTTGCGTTCATCAAGGCTTATGAGGACAGACTGTCTTCTTCAATGTTCGAACTTGAGGAGCGATGAATGAGGACCAGATGGACTATCCACCAATTTAGCCGTAACGATCCATTGCTGAACATACCTAATTTACAGTCTAACTCCCGATTCCAGATGGATTATGCCTTTCCTAAGAGCGATGGCTGCTTCCCCGCCTGACTATTTCCTACCCCCCTTCCCTAAAACTATTCGGGGTATATGGTCATTCTCCGATAACTAAGTTTCCGCAAATGCGATGAACGACGCCTGCCGGTCTCCAAAGGAAGCAAATAGCTCCGACCAACTGCTGCTACACACCTTATCGTGGGTCATCACCTCCGGGGCCCGTGCAGCACGGTAACAGCAACGTTGACTCGGCCATGCGTTCCGTTGCCTGTAGACTCTGCGATCCTTGTGAACTCATGTATATCGAGTGACTTCTTAAGTTGATTTTTGCCTCAATCGGAGTGTCCGAGCAGAAGCCGTTTTTTTGTCTTTGGCCTATTACCTACCGTAATATCACTCAGAACCTGCATAACAGTATTATGCTTGTCCTAATCTTTTCGAACACCCAGTTTCACAGTTTTTGGTGCTGTTATTCGGTAGCGGGGTGCTGCGCTGGCGGATCCTCTTCTGACACCTTGCCAACCTATACATCGTTTTCTAGCACATTCTCGATCAAAACTATTTCATGCATTCCAAGGTCTTATCCAGCCTCGAGCAACCTCGTCTCTCGTAATCATGGCCGGCGTTCCAAAGAGCTCTCTTCTGTGTAATTGGATGGGGTTCTGCTTTGCGACTTTGAGGGGCCCGCTGCTTGATTTGGACGTTGGTACGCCCGTGAGGGAATATGTGATATTTTGTCCTCGTGCCCGGGTAAACGAGCACTACCTCGGCAAGAAGCTAGTTTCTGGCGGCTTCGTCCAGGAGCTCTATCTGAAGTGGTCCTTCTGCTTCGGCTTCAAAGTGTAGGTTGCTTCATATACTGACTCTTTGGACCCTTTGTAATACTGCATTGGGATTCGCTCCTCTGAACTTTGAAAGGTCCGTTAGTTTTCTGTAATTCGGGTATTCCTAGCGCTGGGTTGTTTGATAACCGGTTCCTTTTGCGTCTCTTGCTGCTGGAAACCAATTATCTTTTCTTTGAGCTTCCAAAGTCCCAAAAATATTCCGTTCATCCTGAGTTTGAGATATTACAGACAATTTCTGACCTCGGATGCGGCCTGCGTTTTGCTTTTGCTCACGACTATTTGGCTCGCCTTTTTTGGTTTGATTTGTTTTCTTCCGAGCCAACATCGAGGCTAGGGGTGCTGATACCACAATTCCACCCGTTTTTCTATTTTTTGCGGCTCCTGGCGCTCGATCTTCTCACTGTGTCCGCACAAGGCATGGTACAGAGCCTTGCCTCCCCCTGACATTGTGAGTTTCTGACAGGTATTTTTCAGGATGGCTGAACTACGTTCTGCATTTGCCAGTGCCTTTGCCTGGTACGCTATTTTCGCGGACTCTTCGCACTTTGGACGAAGCCATTTCATCTACTGATTTTAGGGTTATGGTGTGTAATGAAATTTTTGCGGCCACCAGAATTTTGCACGGGCTCACCTCTCACTGGCACCATTTCTCTCCCCAAGGTCTGGTTTGCAAGAATAAGGTACCCGCGTGATGATAGCTTCAGACGACAAAAAATCAAAAAGGCGATAGATTCTAGACCACGAAAGATTTTTTCAGCGGAAAGAAAACGACTTGGTTAGACTGACAATTTAAAGATGCTACCAGGGTTACTTCAACGCATGGCCGGGTTGTTTTGACTAGCTTCGAGATACCAATCTCAGCATGGTTGCTTGCAAAAACAACGAGAGGAACAAATAAAATTAGAAAATACCACCATTTTGGTTCAGCGTGGGCAGGACGAAACAATGGCTTCCAGCCACCCCAGTTCGGATCAGTTTTCACAGGAAGAGTTTTGACTTGTACTATTCAAGTGCTTATAATTGTTTTGTTGGTATGTACCCTGGTTGCGCGTCCATCCATTTTAAACTTAGTTTAATGGGTTTTTCTGGAGGAAACGAAAAACAAAATACTTATTTCGTCCTGACGGCGGGGAATATTAAGGGTTGCAAATGTTTGCAGTTTAAATCAAGGTTGGCATGATGTATAATTAAAAACTTGCCAACTTTTTACCTCCTAAAGTCTCAGCTCGAGGGAAACAGCATCCCAGTTTCGGTTCAACGCCTGCTTGATCAGAGTCACGCCTAGCATGGTTACCAATTCCCTGGGCACTCGGTTTTATGTCATTACCACCCTGCATATGGAGTGACCTAAAGCCAAACATCTGCACTGTTTTTCCAAGTTTACTCTAAAAGTCATGTGATCGCCCACTTTCCACAAGACAGCGGAGATCTCAAAGAGCAGTCGGGCCTCCTGGATTCTGGTGAATTTAAGCAGAAGACTTGGTAGCCATCACGGACTGTTTTTTCCAATTCCAAATTGGTTTGTCGCACAAGTCCCACATCTGCTAAAACGGAAAGTGAGCAGAGACCACTTCCAACCTTGGGGCGAGGAGAGTCTTAAATTATCATTCAGGTTCGAGTCCACTAAGCTCACCTGCTCCGCGTCTGTGGCAGAACGTTTATTCTGCTTGCATTCCACTGTTTCATAACATCATACCGACAATTACCCATCACCCGGTTTGTTTTGCAATCGCCTGCATTCTGACTCACTCATACCGGAAATGTTTCGTACCGCAATTCACTTAGTGGTGATTTATATGCCCCTGAGCCTTTGGCACTCAGTACGTTTGCAGCAGATCATATCAAGCAGAGGCACGCAACTGGCGTGCCACCCAAACGTCAGTCCAATTTTTTGCACACGGGAGCCTTTACTTACCCCCGTGCCTTAACCTCTCGGAATCACTTTGCTTCTACTTTTAATCTTTTATCTCTAGAAATCGTGACGCAAATCAGGGCCGCCGTCTGAGATTCGTGAAGGGCAACGGCCCTGTAATAAGTAGGTGCAGGTTTCGTTCAAAGATATAGGCGCCTACCTCCATCTACTGAGAAGTGTACAATCTAGAAGGTACCGAGAATCCCGGGTATTGGATGAAGTGGTATTCCGCAAGGATCCCAATTAGTCTCTTTCCCATGAAACCGGGGAAGTCCAAAATCACAAGTAGTCACAGAATGTCCGGTCTCTTTTTAAGGTTGCAAAGGCGTTTGTTTTTCTACTTCAGTAGTGAGCTTATTCCCGTGGATAGCCGATCCTGAAGCAAGGAATTTGGCTCGGATTGCCTTGTGGACTCTCACTTTGGGTGGTTCCAACTTGTGTGCTCGTTGGTCATTGCTTTAGTTGCACCGGATGAGTGGCCTTTCCGTGGTCAATATGGCATTCCACTCCTTCATAATTTTAGTTGATTTGCGTTTTGTCGGTCTACGCAAACATTTAGTAGCTTTGAATGATAGGTCCCAACAATCTCTCTACTACTGTTTTGGGGCTACGTCGTCCTGGATCTGCAATGAATCAGAACTCCTCATGGCCTTGGCATCGTCAGTAAAAATGAAGCTACAAGATTTTATTACTGCCGGAAGATCAGTGACATACTCAGACCGGCGCTGGTTCCAGCACGGTGCTTTATTGCAACCCGCTGGTAGCCGTTGCAAGCGCTGATCCTTTTTTCTAACCTAAAGTGGAAACAGCGACAGCACAGACAGACTTTCAATCAGCTTATCAGGTCAGTGGCTGCACGCATAGTATCCAATATACGCGGCAGTGACCTACGACTGACACTACAGAGCGCCTTTGGGAAGTCAAGGTAGTGAACCTCCGCCTTTTCTCTTCATTCAGTCACCTGGTCGCTTCATCAAAAAGCTTGGCAGGTTACCGAGGCAGAATCTTCCTTTCCTGAAGTTGTGCTGTTCTGTTGCTATTAGACTGTTATTTTCCAAGTGCCTAACTAGCCTGTGTCGAACTACTTTTACCGCTTTCAATACCACTGATAGCGGGCTGATTCGCTTGCAATTCGCCACTATTCCCTTCACGCCTTCTTTTCGGTTTGGTGCTGCTTCCATAGATTTCCGTTCCTCTGGTAACAGCCTCAGTGATTTGTTGGGCAACATTGTTAGTGGTCTGGCTAGCGTCTCGGCCGGTGGCCTCAGAATGCACGGCCTGGGCCTTCCGTTCCCGGAGCATTCCTCTTTCTCACGGGTTTCTAGATCCAGCAAAACAATCTGCTGTTAGAGCCCTGACTCTTAATTTCTAACACGCTAGGCCCTCCCACGATAGGTTTCAGCTTTTTTAAGGGCTTGAAACTGTTCAGAGAGGTCCCCGCCTTCTTTGTGTTGTCCCTCATCTGCGTGTTGCTACTTATGCTTACTCGCAAAACCGATTTGGCCTGGGTGCAGTTTAAAACACCTAAATACTTTCCTTGGCTGCTTTGGGATCGCTAGGTGATATGTTGGTCTCGAGCCCGCTGTCTTCTCAATGCTATTCTATTCAACCTGTTGTATTCCAGGAGTCTTCTGTGCCACCCCTCAGTTCCTAACAATTTTTTCGTGCCTGGTGCCTGCTCCTCATTTCTCTTTTTGTGGTGCTACTCCACCACGATGTCGACCCACTTCTGCGTATCCCGCGTGGAGGTGCGGCTATTTTGTCTGGTCCCGAGATGGTATTCCATAGATGCAGCCATGTATCTTTAGCAGTATCTCCCACATTCCGGTCCATAGCTGGTGCCGCTGACAGTAGACTTTGCTCCCCTGGCGGCTTGAGTGCTCCGCACTTCTGTGGGTCCCTCCATCTAACCAGGGAAGTGGAACCCTGTGATTCCTTGGTCGCTTTTCCCGAGTAAGGCATCAGCTCTCGCGCTGACCACCTCTGAGGTAAATCTGCTGGTAACTAGTTCCACTAATCATGGTACTTGACTTTCTCGCAACTGTCTGGGTTGTTGAATGTGTTGTATTATCCCCAAACAGCAGCTGAATAGGCATGTCCCAGGCATCCAGATCGTTAGCTCGTCTGTCTCGGGAATACTGAGGCTGCTGAGTATCGGGCATCTTTCCGTTCTTTTGGTGAATGACTTCCACCCATTTTAATTTAAGCCTTGTTTGGTTTGAATGTTTGGTGACACATGATGATTCTCCTATTTCTACGGTAACTCAGCTGCTGACACTGGCATGCCGCCATATTCTCCAGCTTTCCCTTTCCGCCCTGTGTAAACAGAACCCCTCGGGGCTGACCAGGTTGATTGGTTGGTACCTTTGCAGTTTGATTTTGCGATGGCAGTGCAATTCGAGCTATTGGATTCCTTAGAAAATTTGCCTTATTTTTTTCAGATGCAATGTGAGCTACAGTGCATCACTGATAGCACCCCCCCACTTCCATTTAGCCGATAGTACATTCGGTTGCTTATCTCAAGGTGGCAGCAGACCAAAGAGGTCGCTTACCAGCCAACCGCAAAATGCTGCAAAAGACCATGGCCGAGTGCGGTCTTGGCCAAGCATACAGGTCATACGCGGGACAACGCGATACCCTCTAAATCCATATTTTGCGGCATTGGTCACGGGCTATTTGACTGTCCGAAGCTAATGACGGCCTCCGGGGAAGAAAGCTGCAGCAAGAAAAAACGCTGGGGTCCCCCTTATTCACCTAAACAAGTCAGACTGTGCAAAACGTGCCGCACAAAATCCCGCTGCATTGAAGAGTGTCTCCTAGGCAGGAACGGCATATCGCTTCACCGGGATAACGCAGACTAACGAGTAGGCGCACGATATCCCAGAGACCTGTGTGGTTTACTTGAATTATAAGAACAAACAAATCCATTTCTCTTAGACGTAGTCGCTGTGGGAGTGGCCACCCTTACCGGGTTGTTAAAGGGCTTTCCTCGGTTGACAGTAGTTTGGATGCACCTTTGACAGGCAAACATTTTTCGCCAAGACGCCAACTTGCAAAGACTCCGACGTTTTAAACAGTGAGCTCGGTGGACTAGACGCAGATGGTGGCTGCTGCCTGAGTGAGTCATTATCTCGTTTCGTTGGACAACAACGGACAGGTCGACCCAGCGGATGCATGAAAACCGGCCGATCTGCCGATTTGAGCCCCAAAATCGGTTGATTCAATTACGCCTGCATCGCTGCACTTCTGCGATATCAGCGAGGTCGATTCGGAAACTTAATTGATGGACCTGCTGCATAGTCTACTTGCCAGAGGCACACCGGATTATAGACTAAAGTACGTGGTCGCCAGGTGCCATATACAGTGCTCATAGCATTAGTGCGGGCGTCTTATTAGCCTTCTGGCGACAATGGTCTGCTACATCATTGCCAATCCGGAAAGTATAGCAGAGAAAGAGTTTCGTAATATAGGGATGATCACCCTAAAGCATCGGACATTATGGCACTGGAGACGGAGCTATAAAAAACAGGTATTCTTTAGGGTCGTTTTGGGGCCCATCTTAATTAGCGTCCGCAGCTCGAGAAAAGGCTTGCGTGCATTAAAGATTGTTAAACCTGAGAAGATTTCGTCTCAACGAACGGCGGTTAGAACGATATCCCGAGGCGATGGCGGACAATGAAACCCTCAGGTAAGCAGAAAGGGTGTCTATGGGCACCAAAGGACAAAAATGCGGTATTTGCCTTAAGGTGCTGTGCCAAGGCTAGAGAAACCCGAAAGTCTATGCGTGGTGTTTGACTGCGCAGCGACTTTCCAAGGAAATTTGCTCAACGATCGGTTATTGTGGGGGGAGATTAGATTGCACCCCTAATCGAGGCTCACTGTCGCTTTCTAATAGGTAAGATCACGATATCTACTGATAAAAAAGTTGTTCTTTCGCGCGAGGGTACCGGGTAAAGATGAAATTATGTTGCATTTCTTATGTTCAGCCGAGAGCAACATAGACGAGCCGGTCGTAGAATAGAAGTCATCTCGGCAAACGAATGATCAATGGTAGTCCGTCGGCTGGATTTGTTCGCCACAAAAACCGAACTCACTCTCGGAGTAGGTTGGAATTTGGGACCGATGGGTTCGTTTTCCAACTGAACATTTCCAACTGGTCAATCACTAATAGGTTGATCCTATTGTCTGCTTCCATCCTGTAAAATTCTCTTGAGTTCGCTTCCCCGAGGCTGCTTCCAAGAAACATGATGGTACAAGGACTTTGCATGACGAAAACTGTCTATAATTGCCCGGTGATCCTGAGGAACACTTGTCGTTGGGGGGACTTATAACCATTACTCGGGGACTGGGGATCATGAGTTGTCCTCATTTACTCTTTGGTAAGGTGATAAAATGATGGGGTAAGCTGCGCGCGTTCCTAGGAGCATCAGAATCGGGTTGCGGCGTCGTATCATATGGAAGGCAAAGTGGAAGAGACGAAAATTATGACGTTAGAATATTGTTGGCCTGGGTTCAAGTCGCACACCGGAAGTTGGTATCCCTCCCACGCCCGAAATTAAGTACGACGTTCTTGCTGGAACAAATTCTAGACTGCCCCTCCTCTCTCCGGCCCTTCTCCAGGCTCGCTAATGACCACAAATGCAACGCAGACCACCACCGAAAGCTCCACTCCATCCTTTGCGCTGGTTGTCTATTACCGTTAGGAAGCTGCTATCCGGATCTGACGCTCCAGTACCTGGACGCGCGACCAGAAGACAAGCCAAGCCACGCCCCGGGTGCCTCATCTCAGATGGACCGTCACGATTGTCCAAACAGTTTCTATCACTACTGAAATGCCGCGCAACCCCCCAACCCCAGACCCGTACCGCCACAGAACACAATAATCTCCGATATTAAACAAAGACAACCCAGGTCATTCATGGCAAATGCATTTAAGGATTGATCGTAAATCTTACACGAACCCGTTTACTTTCCGCCACACATCACAATCCGGTCGCAGCCGCATAAGCC
>LUCM01006975.1:0-54042 GCA_008360955.1 Fasciolopsis buskii
ACTTATCACCACCCACCGTGCTCGAAGCAATGGACAGAACGGTCCTGATTATGCTGCGTGGCGATCAATGCAGTATGGATCTCATTGTTTGCCCAATTGTTCCTTGACTCTTTCTGTCTCTCTGATGTGTACATACATATCTATAACAATATATATGCATGTGTATCGGGTTTGGTATAGGTCTGGATATATATAGAACTGGATTTAACAATGATTTAGTTGCTGGTGGTATCTGGTTCGCCTGGAGGTTAGGTGTTAATTCCCACTAAGTAACGTATTCTTGTGAAATGTTTTGCGTCAATTATTTTAGTGTGCACGCCCAACAATGAAATCGTTCCCGGCGTGTCTGAATTTAACTGGGACTGCGGAATGTGGGTAACTGGCTGTTAAATGAAGTTTGCTGAATTATGGCCTCTAGTTCTCAATTCGGTGGTCAGTTCCGTTTAATGTTTTTTTGCCAAGATACCCGAATGTCCAAATCCCACCGCCATTGACTACCTGGATGGTATACTGCCAGGTCGCATGTTATCACTCCTTATCTGTAGTAAACTTCATATTGTTTTCCTGCTACTCTGATTTTTAACTTTAATTTTGCAATTTCCCTCACGGTGGGCTGAGTGTTTTGGGCCATAAAGTATACATCTTTCACAGGATTGTATTCTGTGCATATATGGGCGATGTGATTTTGGTCAAAAGAAATGGATGGTAATGCTCGAAGGTCCTCGATCAGTCCATGATTCGTATTTGGGTTAACGAAATAAGCTTATTTTTTATGATTGAGTAGTTTTGGCGGTCAAACACTACGAGAAAAATCCTTGGTACTGCACGTTTACTCTCATCTATTGGAAGTTTCTGATTGGAATAGCTTAACCACGTGCAGTGTAGTCGGTCACGAATATCAAATGACGATCTTTTCAGACTGGGTTTCTTTGCACCTGTTCATTACACTGCTGGACATGGGTTTATTTTCTGTCCCAATTATTACGCGATTTACATGCCCTGCTTTTTATCAATATAGGCTGAACAAACAATTGTGCGACAGTTTTTTCAGCATGTCGCGCCCAGTTGCAAGTTAAGTCAGAATTGCGTCTGTTACTTAGGTTTTCGGGTAGTCGGAAATATTATTGCGGATGCTGGTACCTTGCTTAGCACCATTGATTTGTTGACATATCGTCACATTTGGTCCTTATGAATTATTAAACTTTCATTTGCATTCTGGCCGCAATTGAACTTATCGATTTGCATCACCTTTTTCAGTTGGCGGGAGAAGAATCCAGTAATGACCCACCAATCGAGCCACATCCCTTTTTACCGATGTCATTGTACTCGAGCGCGGCCACCGGTGGGTACACAGTGGTTGGTAGAATAGATACCCATCCAGATTCGCGGACATTTATGGACAATTCATACCTTGTGTCTAATACGTGCGTTGGTGCGACCTCAAATGCAGTGTCACATTTATTGATTCGGTAAAAATACTTTCTATGGCATTTCTGTTAGGTATTTACTATTGTTCAGTCCGATGTATTTGTATTTGTGATCGGTTGCTCAGTGCACAGAAGTTGCAGATTTTTTCTATTTCAACTGTTTCGGATTCTTTTCCCTGGTTATAGCTCGGGAGCCTGTAAAAGTTAAATATTACAAAGGAATTAATTTTTCATTATTTCTTGCCCTCGTTGATAATACATGATTGTGTAACCTTTCACTATTTTATTCCTACATTAACTTTTTAGTCAACGAAAATGTTTATAGAAACATTAAATTGCATCAGTTCGCATTTAATATTTTAGTGTCTGTTGATATCCGTTGAACGATATTGGGCTTTTCACGTGAAAGATTAAAAGCAAAAAAGTAAATAATATTTTGCGAAATAACCTTATAATCAGGAAACTCGCCAGTTGTGTTAATCCTGTCTGCTTGCATAAGAGCGATCTGGAATAGTTGATGTCAGTTGATTTCTCAAGCCTCGGGGCTACGCATCATTTCTTCTAAATCACACGTGAGGTGTCACCATGGTTGCTGTTTTGTTGTGTCAGGACTTGGAGCATTTGTTTAGGCGAAAGCGATTAACATCAATATGATAGACAGCTCTGTTGTTGCCCGGCTCACTACCGCGCTTGCTTTATTGTGGCCTTATACGGTTTTCCACTTCTAGTCTCAGGATCATGGGTTCCGGTTCTCTTTCCGACTACCCATGACAGTAAGCCATTGCATGCACATTCGTTCTCCTGCTCCTACTATGCACGCGAAATATCCAACAAGTTCTCATTAGCCTTACCAACATTCACGGACTGAACTGCAATATCGATTCTGTTCACCAGTTTCTACAGTATTCTGTTCTTGTTCTATTTTTGATCGAAATTCAACCCCCCTTTATCAGATACCATACATTTTGAATTTCCCAATTACGCCTTTCACTGTTCTTTTGCTCCCAAAGCAAATGTCTATGTTTTTCTTCATGATTCAGTTGCCGCCTGCCGGATACCAAATTTTAACTTTTCCAACCCCGAATTTCAGCTCATGTGGTTTAAGCCCCGATCTCCTTTTTAATCACTATTGCATTCTTTATCGTCCCCCATCTCTCTGACTCTCCCATTTTTTGATTTATCTATATACATTGTGTGTTTGCTTATTACAGACGCCACTAGTCATGCTACTTTGATTTCGGTTTTCACAATCACGAATGGGTGGTACACTCCTCCGAAATTTAGATCAGGGGGCGCGAACCGAACAGTTCGCTGTGCTCAACAATTTATCTCAACTAATTGAACTCTGCACGCGCATACCCGGTCGAGCTGGCGACGGCGCTCATGCTCCTGATTTCATCCTCCCTTCTCTCTGCCCAAATATTTTCATCTCCCCCCTTGGCTAATCGGACCATTATGTCATTACATCATTCATTAACTTCAGTCGCCACTGTCCTCATGACACATTTTGGGACAGCAATTCAGCCGACTGCAACGGTTTCCGCGACCCTTTAGCTTCCTATCCTTGGGACGACTGTTGTTTTATTTCGGACATTCCCACATCTGTTTCCGAATTCATCGACCTTGGCCTTCAGGGTATGAATATTTTTATTCTGTTTCCAAACCAGGCAAACGCGAATCTCCCAGTGGTTAAATCATGCATACGATCGTGCAGTGCGCTTGAAGCGTTTAACTTGTCACCGCGGGCATTGCTTCATACGATCTAGAAACAAGTGTTCAGCAACCATACGACAGGCCAAGATGGTTTTGTTCACCGCAACTCAGAATGCCTACTCATCCGTTACCCGGTATCCGAACTTTTTGGCCCCTTGCTAAGGCCGTTTCTCGCAATTTCTGCCCTCCCATCTGCAAATTCTTTGGTTATCTGGTTTGTGAACCACATGCAAAGCCGAGTTTTTTGCTTCCCGGTTTGCCTCCTATTTCACTTTGTCCGTTTCCCATATCCCCTGCTTCTTCCTGTCCCGTTATCCATCTTTTTCTACCTCGTATTAAGATTAGGAAGATTCGCCAAGCACCGTATCCTCTGAACGTTTCCGAACCCGGTCCGGACGGTATTCTACCCATCGCCTTTAAAATAAGTGTTCCTGGGTTGGCCTGTCTTCTGCGTGGACTCTTCTGTTTTTTCCCTCAATCTTTCTACCTTCTCAGTCCCTTGGGAAAACTCATGATTTTACGTATTCCTGAACTCCGTTATTTTACTGACCCTGTCAATCACCGTCCAATTTCCCTCACACCTATTATTTCAAAAGCATTTTGAACTTTCATCTCCGACCGACGGCGTTCGTTTCTCGTGCGCCAGGGACTACTTAGTGACCGCCAATGTGATTTTCGATCTCAAGGTTCAACGAACGACCCACAGACTCTCATCTCACACTCCTGGTTGGCTTTACCCGACAACCTCGGAGAAACACCTGGTTTCGCTCGATGTTTGTAAAGCTTTCGACCGAGTTTAGCCTGTTGGAACTGCCCACTTTCGGATTCTATTCGTTTCACGTATTGAGTAGATGCTGGCGATCCTCAAGCTTTAGGACTTGCGCTTACTCTCTTTCTTTTATTCACTGATGACTTTCTGTCAACCACCTCCAATCCAATCCATTCTTTGACCGATGATGCCACTCTTCATTGTCTTATTATCGCACTATCACCCACCCAAACACCACTGTCGATCGTGACCGTTGTGTCTCCATTGTATCTCTAAACTCTGGTTTTGAACACATCTCTTCCTGGGGTTCCAATAACCGTGTCACATTCAATACTTCCAAAACCTCTCTTCTTTCAGTTTCCCTAAAACATCATTCTTTCTCCCAAATCTGTCCTTTGACTCTTATTTGAATACTGCAGTCACATGTGGCGTGGGATCGGATTCAGAGAAAGTCCATCCGGCTGATGGACGATCTCTCACTAACATCTACTTTGTAGTTACCGACAGTTGCCTCGCTAACCCTTTTCTACCGTTATTACTTTGGTTTTCGTCTATTGACTTTCAGCTAAGTTGTGTTTTAATTTTGTTTTCGATTGATCGGTCCTATCTAGGTTGTAGAGCTGAGTCACGTTGAGAAGATCTGTGGCATCCCTACACCATGGTCAATTGCTTGCAAACACGTCAGATTAATTTGGTTCGGATCCATCTTTTTGTTGGATAGCGACAAAAGCCCTGGAGTACTTGAAAGTTGTGGTCCATTTTGTAACTAAACCTGGGGTTCCCTGCACGGTTGAAAAGTTCACTCCGACAGTAAATCTCCCGCTTTTGCTACTCTTATCCAAGGTCGTCCATTAGTCCTCTGCAATCCAAAACGGCAATTCCTTGTCGCTAGCATTCATGAATGGGATCTGTTCGATCTCTGTATCAAGTGGATATTTGATTATAATAAGACTTTCCAGTCATATTGGATGCTTTGGGTTTGCACTAGTTCACAGTAGCCTGATAAGACTGACATTTTATTTTCTCTGAACTGCGAGGCGTTTGCTTGTTCCGATTTAGCCATGTTTGCACACTTTTGTAATCCGATTTGTCACTTGACTGCACCACGTGTCTGCATTACGCATTGTTTTTCATGTCAAGCGCATGCCATATCAAGTTATGCCCCTTCATGGAACTGTTCCATCTTACTTTTTCACTATTTCTAGGCAAGAAAGCAACTCCCATAGGAATTGTGAACTCCCACCAGTTCCAACTAACACAGATTATCAGGAAGCAGATGTGAGTCCCCTTTTTCCTCTACTCGATTCTGGTTGTTCATACAATTAAGTAATCTAAATAAGATTAAATGGAGTTCATTTCACTGGAATGGCTTTGAACGCGGAGAACTCCTTCGATACTGTTGCTTCAAGTGGTTACCTATCCAATGCTGAATAATAAGAGCCGAAGTGTATTGCTGTTGCCTGTAATGGAAAATCGGGAGTGCAGCGAATTCGGCGGTTTGAAAATAAATTGGAATGTTATCGTACCCTGTATAAGTGGGGACAGACGAATATTTGGTACAAAATATCATAGGTTGCATGTATTTACAGTTTGGTTTTTATCTCATACAATTAGATACAAAGGAAATCCACTTCTACCAGTTTCGGACTTCAATATAACAAGAACAAACTAAACGTACAATGTAGCTTATCGGACTGTACACCTCTGGTCTCGTGTTCTGTAATATTGTGCGTTATGCAGATATCCGTTATCCCATCTTTGCTTTTAAACTGCTGTCGCACCGTTCCTGCGATCCAAGCGAAACGTACTAACTGCCACCGTGTGATATTGCTGATTCCGGGAAGTTCTTAGTGCTCGACTAAATACGTCGATAGGCCGCATTGCCCTCAATTTCTTCGACTAGTTTTGCATATATCTTTTCGACTTCCATGTTAATGCACAGTATGTAAGGGAATCGAGTGTAAGGTCCTTTTAGCTTCTCTATTCCGATATTGAAACTTCAGAATCTCATTATTAGTCTACGTGTAACTCTCTTTCTTGATCTCTTCCAGGCTTTGTTGTTAAACAACCGTCTCTCGTCAGCCCCTCCATATGAGACCATTTCTCCATGTAAAAATACCCCTAGAACTCCCACGAATCCTGATTTACATTTAACAAACCCAATTTCCGACGACCATCAGTCCGAATCGGATGGACTTTACGCAAGTGTAGGTCACTCTGCCACCGGCTGTTCCACGCTACGTAAGGACAGTTCACTAATTGCTCCTGACAACTTGACAGTTATTCGTTCCACCGCAGGTGAGTAATATTTGGTGTTGTGAGACTGTTACTGTTTCTACAAGTTAGAAAATGGATGATCAATTCATTACACGAAGGCGTAGAACACCAGGGGCTGATTTTTAATTTACCAAGTAGACTTTAGGTCTACCACTTTGAAATTTGGAGGCCTGGATCTCAGATCCTTTGCTTATCTTGATGGCAGACGGCAATTTACTTTCGCAGAAATCTATGGTTGTTTAATTTTTTAAAAGGTCTCTTTCCGTTCGAATCTAAAGGATATTGGCCACATTGGGAAATGCGTCCAGCGCTCTGACGTTTGTCATACATGCTGCTCTGACGAAGAATTGATCTCAGAGGAGGAGGTTGTGTTCCGCATCAGCTGCGAAAATGTTCAGCAAATATCGCCAACTTCCTCTTTGTTCAGGGAGTTTCTTAATTCCTTCCAGAGAGTGACTTTAAAACTGTAATGCATTTGTAATATTGCCTTGCAAAATAACAGCGCTCAGGTAATAGGATGTCTAGAAAGGTGTGTGCTTTTTTGCGTCTAAGCAGCAAATGATTCCACAGACTAGTGGGAGCCTGTGTCGTCGCCCTCTAGCGTTGATCATTTGGGAAGATCGAATGAACCTTTATTTCGAACAACTGTTGCATTGCTATCATGGCAAACCTGATTCTACTGTAGGGTTTTGTATCTTGATGATTTCGCAATGAGTACGTTCGATGATTTTCCGAATCTTTGCCTGCTTTCGATGAAAACGTCAGATCAGTACCGGTGAAGTTCATCAGGCTTTGCAGGAATTATCATATGAAGTTGACATTTGCGCAGCTTTCACCTATTTGGATTTGAAGTGCCTCTAGCTAGAAGTTGTGTGCAACATGGAATGGCGAAACCGAACAGGGCGCGCACATAACAAGCTTGCTATTGATACACTCAATAATTTATATTGGTTTATATCAACAGGGACTAACTAGGTTACGTATTTGGTAAAAATCATCCCTTTAACTGTTATCGCATCAGGCATTTTCTCCGTGACCAGACAAATAAATATAATTGCAAATTCGACCTTAACTAAGATTCACTGTTCGTTTTCAATGGTGTATGGAGAAATTCTGATAAACACCAACTTGACACTGATCTTAAGGCCATTTGGCTGTGATACGTCGAGTTGTCTTGTTTCTCCCAAGACATTGGAGCAAGAAGCTATCAAAGGCTAATTCTCTCGATGCTTCAGTATGAGGGACAGGAATCAGATTGGAAACATTTGGAAACTTCGCTGTTTTATATCAGATATTGTGTAAAGCTTTTATAACAAATGATACCACCGGATTTATGTTAGTGTTGGAGAAAATTCGGCAAGAACCTATTTTGGAATCACAAGGTTCATCGTAGAAAGATTACATTACCTATATTATTGTTGGAAAATTCTTCAAAATCGTTGTCTTCAGTGCAGCCAGAGGGCATATCAGATAGTTTTATTCCCTATTGCAGAGAATGTAGAGCAGGTATCTAGTACTCCGATATCAGTTGATCTAATCAATTAATCAAGCGTGCAAAAAATGCACATTCGAAACGCAGTTGTTTTCATTTTGGTTTCCAGTTTGTTTCGCTGGCAAATGCACTGCGTGCACGTGATTCTTGGGAGAAAATTTCTGTAGAAGCTTGTTCTTCGAATAGATTGCATTAGTTTTTTCCACTTAATGATCTGAGATGCAATTAAGTAGCCCCGTGATTGGATTCGTATTACGGACATCCTAAATAATGTTAAGTCGGCAAAAGGGATACAAAACATTATTTTTGATATCCCCTAGATAAATCGCCCTAAAAATTCGATTGTTCTCAGTATAACGAACCGTGCTATATCTTACTTCAGATTTATCGACTGTTGACGAGAATATTAGTTCCCCTTTGCTTATTCATCCTTAAACCTCCGAGACCGGTTATTTTCGAGTGGGAGTTCCAAACCCAACGCGTTTGAAAACTCATTGTGTTTTGAAAAGATCAGTGGGGTAACTTGTATTTGCCACGTAACCAAAGGCTACGCTGTCATCCTCAAGAATGCGATGCTTGAAGTAGTGAAAAACTAATGAATACTAACGAACTAATGACTGACGAGAGGTTCGGCTGGTGCAAATTGTGACCTGTTTGGTTTTCAACAAACCCGTTTTCTGACAACGCCAAAAATAAAGTTCTTATCCGGATTCAGTAGTATCATCTGGTTAGGTTTTCCTATGGACGTTCGGTTTTTTCGGCTCCTCGTCAGGAAATCCTCACTCGATTCTAAGCAAGTAGTCCATGTATGCGTGACCATTATAAACCATATGTTTACATCATCATGTATGTTGAACTTCTTGAAATGAAGTAATTTGTCCACATTTTAATCTCTACTGATGTTTGAGTGATTTTGAACATTTATACTAATATTCAAGTCTTGTCAAACCCTCCGGTAATAGGATTTTCAATGCTTACAGTTAGTTTCCAGTACTTTATTTCGTATCGGAATACACTAATAGAAACAATTTACCACCATTTAATCGCGCCTGAGTGATTGTTCGATCACGGATAAGAATATGATATGCTGATTTCCAGCCTAAAAGGAACAGATTGTCTCGTTTGTGTTCTGTCGGATGGGAGTAAGATAACAAAAAAATACGGGATCTCTTTGCAGAATATGAAAGCAAGACTATGATAGGACGACAGAACAGGTCGCATTGGAGCACATTAAAACAGGAAAAACAGTACACATATTCCCGCATCCGATGAGGCGATAGAAGCTGTTCTGGATGTCATCCGACTGGGACTGTGTCAAATGTGCATTGTCCTAGGTGAAAGGGAATGCGTGTGATGCTGTTGTTTTTCTGATGCATCATCAAATAATTTGTGCCAATTCGAACTGTTTTAGGCTGGCCTTTGAAATCGTTCACTTACTGCGTGCATTTTTTGTTTATATTAACTTGGATCGAACATCTTCTGTGAAGAGAGGGATGTTTAGAGAAGCCGACCACAGGTCGACAATTGCTGCGTACATCATTCTGGTACACTTGAAATAACAAATGCTACTTGTAACAATTGATTGCATTGATGGGTCACTGACAACATGAGTTTATGGACAAAGATTAAACAATTCTGCATTTTACGATGTTGTTGGATATGTGGAGCATAGTGCATAGTCGATCAGAAGGTTGTTGAGCGAAAAATAACAATTATCTGGATCTACCGCTCGGATCAATATTGGATCGGACATCTCTGCTAAACTCCGGGGACATAAGTGGCAGGTTTATATTGCCGAATTTTGAATGTGATAAATTCAAACTTAGTCGATCGTCCAGTTCCCTGACACTATATTTTACTGAAAGTTGCCTCGGTGTGGCTGCAAAAGTGAATCTTCCACACCTGAACTGCCGAAATCCATGTGTGCATGATCGATTATTTTCAGGAACTCGTCGCGTTTGATCAGATAAAAATGAATCAATCATGCAAAAAGAAAAATTCAGACGGCCTGAGTGAAAGTGACGTTGACAAGTAAAAATCAATACATGCCGTACAATTTAGCGGACAAAATGTTTTTAACTCCATCCCATTCTTTCATATTGTTTATGGGGCCAAATACCCTAAAACGATTAACCAAGCGTTGGCGCAGCATCCGCCTACCGATCGATGATCCAGTTTTCACTGCAACGGTAAGATCGGTCTTGTTAGACGACTCAGAAAAATGGCCACTACCGATCGAAAATATTCATTGATTGTCGCTGTTTAAGCACCGATGTCTTCGTAATATTGCTTCACCATGGTGCGAAAGTTTTATTGGCTTAGGGTAGAACTCAATCAATCGAGCAGGGAGATTAAGGTAGTCGATACATTTTACACAGGCTTACAAATGGACTCCCTCAGCATACGTTGTTCACAGAGGCACAAAAGTTAGGAGATTGATCAAGCCGATCATTCCACGATCTAAGAAAATGACATTAAAACTAACAAACGGACTGTCATGGGTAGGCCGAGTTAGGTTATCGGTTTGGGATGGATGAGATCCCCCAACGCGTTGGTGGGGATTTCAAGTGGTACAGCTAAACATGACAGTCAGCGGTTTCCTTGTATTCTACCTATTTCCGCTTCTCTGTAGTCTTTTTTCCTTATGGTTTTTCGCTTTTTATTCTACTGTCATCTGATGCAGCGAGGTAGCAACCAAAAATAGAGCATGTGCAAGCTGCTGTGAGCCGTAATTCACCAGATTTATGCACAAAAATTAATGTTCTGTTTTACGATTTTGATTTTAATTTAGTTTCTGAGTTGGTTTTGGAAATTTTCCTGTTTTCTTGTAAAAACCTTGGATTTGATTTTGGTTCACACAGTATGCTGTCCAACTGGGAATATACTGCGATGTTCATTCTGATTTTGAGTGAATGCCCAAGTAAATTGCAAGTACCACTAGATGATCATTGGTGGTTTTTGGAATACGTTTCGCAATTTCATGACCGCACTTATTATTAGGCTTTAAACACAGGTCAGACTTTTTAGCTTTATGTTAATCGGTCTTTTGTCGCTGGACTGTGTCGCTCATCGTGGTATCCGGTTGTGCGTATATTCCATTGCCTGTGCTTCTGATTTGTAAACATGGGAGATTGGTGTTGATTTGTCTTCTTGACGGCCGTTTAGAAGGGATGTTCCACACCCAAACACCAAGACCCGGAAGCAGAAGGCTCGAGTTCCACTCTCATTAGTGGTCATCAGTGGCGCATATCCATCATTGCACTCGACGCATGGACCCGATCCTCCCACTGAACCACCAGCTTCCGTTGAGGCTGGTCGCATTTAGCGAGTTTAGATTGCTCATATGTCCAGAATGGAAGCCAGCACTGCCGGACGGCTCTATTAACAGAGAAATCCGAGTTTGGTGCCTCTTAGTCTAAGGTTGACCGGATGACCCTTGGTTTGTACGCAAAAGATATGGCGTGAAGAGCAACTCGCCAGACAATGTACATAGGCTTCGAAAATCCCACTTGACACTGTCCTGTTCTCGATATTTTAGATCCAGTTCAAAGTGGCAGTGATTCCGCTCAGGGCCCTTATTATTCCAGCGTCGTCAGTGTTGGGTCGCCAACGGAATACGGTGAGATTGAAGATGTGGTTCCACCCAGAACTCAGGACATGGAGACCAACGCATCCACCAACCGAGTACGTATTTTCGGTCTTTTTCTCTGATTTTTTAAAACCAAAATATGATATCGTGTAACTTGACGAATCGTTATCACATTTTGTCAGAAGCGATTTTCGTTACTAAAACTGTAAAAGGTTGATATTATTTCTACGGCGAATTTATCAATAAGTGTTTCAAGTGATAGTAGTACTAGTGCTATTGCCCACAAGGGTTAATATTAGTGGATGGACAGCTAAAGCCATGCGTTGCTCAAACATTTAACGTTCGTAAAATCGTGTTTTTTTATTTGTTCACTCCGTTTTGGTTTGCGGCTTTTAAAATTGCTCTTTATTGTGGTGAATTGTGTGCGTGTTTATGTATATTATTTATCCGTCATTCTATGACTGTGTTCTTTGGCACTCTTATTTGAACAGACATGTCGATTTGATGTGTATGCACGCGTGAAGCCACGTTCCGAGCGACATTTGAATCAGACCTTGGATTACCCGAACGCGAACATCCCTGTCCCCGTTCGTGTAGCAAGTCCCGGGGAAGCCACTTGTACACTGGGCCCTGTTGTGCGATCGGTCACCGCGGTCAGTGTTGGTAAGTTGCTGATGCATTTTGCTAGGGTTTATCTGGTCCGAATGCTGGCCTCCATCATCAATACATGGCTTACCTTCACTTCGCCCAATGGAGGAATTGTGTCTGTCTCCTAACGTGTTGGATTTAACTTAACTAATAACTCCCAGATTTTTTCCGGGGGAATTTCTGAACACATCTCCACAGAAACAGGATAACTATTGACTGCGAGAAGCTATATGCATATAAGTAACTTGAAAATAAGCATGGTGACAACAAACGGACACTCCAGTGTTGCGGAGTACACAACAAGGTGACGGAGACAAATAATGTTGTTGTTTTGTGCTTCCTGATTGCATTCTAAATTTTCCGCTATGAGACGCTTTCTACAAGCAGTCTGCATCGAAGAGGATTCTCATCTTGTGAAGGTGAAACGCATCAACCTAAGTCAGAACCGATACTAGCTTCTTCATACCCGTATTGCAAATCATATGCAACCGTCCTGTTGCTTCTACCGGCCTTGCCCAGCTCATGGTACAAAAGCACAGAATGTTTGACGTACGCAAAACACACTGAAGCTATCGGAGGTGGTGTACATTGATTATCTCGGTTAGAGGGCGACTATGAGAACCTAACGCATGATGACGTACATAGTAATCGCCCACGCTGTTTCGCCGACGGATCCGAGTCATGCTGCGGGTGAGTTTTCTCAAACTGTTGCAATGTATTCAGTGATTCGTACTCATGCCATTACATCACTGTATATTTGAAAAGATGTTCTTTAGGAAGGATTGGATTAATCAGATAAAATATGAGTGGGGAAGGGATATATGGTGTTACATACACCACCGGAATACACAAGAACGTGTTTTGTTAATTGTTTTGTTGTCTAGGGTTTGCACTGCGACGGAGGGCGGGCCAGGTGAGTTGAAGCGCAAGCACAAATTGTTTTTGAGAGCCTCTTGAATACGGTGGAAGCTGTCGCGATTCGTCTTCACAATCCTCCACTGTGCTCTCAAAATCAATTTGCGCTTGCGCTTCAACTCCCCTGGCCCACCCTCCGTCCCAATGCAAACCCTAGACAACAGAACAATTAACATAGCACGTTCTTGTGTATTCGGGTTATGCATGTGACATCACAAATCCCTTCCCCATCCATATTTTTATCTGACTAATCCAATCCCTCCTAAAGAAAAGTTTCACCGAAAGCAAGCATGTTCACCAACTTGTTTTTTCTAAATATTGCAAATTACTCCCATACAATGACGATCTGTCTGTGACGAAATATGCTAACCGTTTTACTTGTCATTTAGAATATTCGTTAGAATAATTCGAAATTCCCACGTCCTCACTTCCGACCGCAGAAATATAGCGATGCTCAAACTACGAACGTGTGAAGAATTCGGTGAAAACTGGCCAGTTAATAGCTGATTGGTTTTCTGTTTTACTCTCGATTGACCTTTAGAACCACCGATACCGGAGCGAGGTTACGGACAAAAAGAAATCGAGATTGTCAATCAGAATCGATTACTAATTTCCGGCTCTACGGTCAGCGGCCAGTCGGAACATGCGGGTGAGATCCGAAACTATCCATGTAGGATTTTACTCGTCTTATCAAACAGCGCCAATATTAGAAAAGTTTCCTCTGTTATCCGAGGTTTCAATTAGTATTTCATTCTAGTTTTATTCCAATGTTTTTTTGCCAGTAGCATCACGCAGTACACTGTTTCGGACTTTTGATCCCCACACGGTCGTTCGGTCGGAAGCAAAGTGAATGTTTTTCACCCACGAATATCTTGTACGCAGAATAATCAGTTCGAACACAAATGTGAAACCGATGTTAGCATTTTGCCAGATAATTAATCTACACGAGTCTTGGAATAGACGGATCTCGTGAACGCCATCCTGAAAGTTCGAGTGGTCCTGGCTTCTAATGTAAGTTTTTCTCGTGAATCATAGCGGTAGTCTTGAGCTGAGTCGGTTCTGATGGATACCGGTTAGAGTAGTTTCTATGATTGATAATCGTACGTGAACGTGGTCTTGTTTTAATTACTACACAACAGCACCGAATAATAGTGGGAGATAACGAGGGATGGTAGAGAGGCGCAAATATTTGAAATACAAGAAAATCGCTGATTGTGACACTTAACTGCATTACTTCAAAACCCAAATCATTGCCTCAGGGGATCCCATGGATTTAACCTAATTCATGTCTGCCTTGATCGACAGTGTATTCCGAGGGGACCTTTCTGTTGGCATGCATAGCGCACACCTGGACCACCGCAAATCCATACGAATTCAACGCTTGTTCGATTGACTGAGTAGTACTGTCCTATGCCTACCTACAGCACTTCCAACACAGTTCCTCCGTCATAATTTAGCAACATCGCGAATGCTTTGGGGTTGAAAGACCGACATTCATTGAATGTTCTGTTCGTAATGGTCATTTTTCTGAGCCCTTTGGTATGACCGATTATACTGCTGCAGTAAAAACTCAACCTTTGGTAGGTGAACGGATATCGCGCTGATACCACAGATTTTTCGAATTGATAAGCGGCATTGTGACTTTATTTACGCGCGATGACACTCCATCCGATATAGGATCACCTGATGGGATGTCATTGCTCATGTAGCACAACTTATTTATTTCTTCCAACTCTCTCGTGTCGGATGTCTGTCCTGGGATCAGTCCAGTTATTCAGCCCTATTTTAGACTTTGAAGGTACCAAGCGCATTTCAAGCATAGATAAATCTGTCATTCGGATGATCGAGAAATGCTTGCAACTTATCTAGGTCCTCATTTAGATGCAGGGCATCGTGCACATATTCTATGTCGTAAAATATCAATACCAGTGTTTTCTTATGAAGATTGAGCAACTTCCATAACAATTTCAGTTACGGAGTTGAGAAGAAATGGCGAAGGAGAACAACCCTGACGAAGGGCACTTTTAGTGAAGAAGTTGAGCGAAAGGTCACCGTGGGCATGAACTCGGTTTTGGCTGTTCAAATAAAGAGAGTGGAAAAGTGAAATCAATTTCCCTGGCGCACTCTTCAGTGCGGGGTAGCGTCACGCGGTTGCTGCGTCGATTTAGTCAAATACTTCTTTCTGACCGAGTGAGACATAAATCGTGGGCCTACGGACTATTCAGTCGTCTGTATTCTAAAAACTGTCATTTAGGAAAGGAGCTATCGGTAAAACCCTGGCCCGATAGAAAACCGGATTGATTCTCACCTGTCCACGGATAGCACTAGATAATTAACGCAGGAAAATGGTCACCAGCATTTTGGATTTAAACTACTTCCTCAGTTATTTTCACAGTAAGATGTTTCACGTTTCTTGCGAATCAGTGCAGTTGCCAATTCACACCAGTTCTTAGGACTGTGCTCCTTTCCCAGCAATTTTGTTGACCCTGATAACAAAACTTTGCCACCATCATAAGGAACGAACGGAGGCTACTCACTTGGTCCACCAGCCTTACGGATTTTGAGAAAACTTATCTTCCAAATTGCCTGAATTTCTGGTAGAGTACTTTTACCCACCTACATGGTTTCACTGGCAGGCATACCTGAAAGGCTCACTGTGGCAGTGGGGCAGCTGAATTGCTCGGCTAACGGTCCCCGAGTTAGCCTCTGCGAGTGAATCCTGAAGCCACCGAATTCATTGGTCATCTCACCTACGATAGTACTCCACATTAATCTGTAAAGGTTTTGGCCATCGTCCGTGGTTGAAATCTTGCTCATTTTCTGCAAATCGGGCGGAATTTCGCGGTAGGCGAAAATTTGGGTTCCGTTGCTCGTATACCGGGATCAGAAGAGAGGCATTAGTTCTTCTGGTGGCTACGTCCGTTTGAGTAGCACTAACTAGACGATGTAACTCACCGAATTGTTGTGACCACATACCGCTTTTCTGCGGTGTTCCTGCAACCAAATGCTCTAGGTCGATGCTGACGCTCGTAGGTTGTCAGTTTCTAACTCACATAGGACAACCGGCGATCACAGTTGTGATCCCAAAATGTATTTCCGATCCTTCCCCACTTCTGTCATGCAAGCAAAATACTAATGGGAACTTACGATCGGCGTGTTCAAGTATGTAGACCAAATGACACAGGTGTACCGGGCACGCATACCCGATAGGCGGCAAAAACTGTGAAACAGATCGTATGCTTCCGGGACTCTGTTTTTTCGTGTACACTTTGCTGTATATATATATATATATTATATGTTTAATACGCAACAGTGGACTGTTAGCAGAGTGCCGAAAACTTCGTAGGTTTTTGTCAAGTAGGTGCTCTGCCGTTGAGGCATTACAAGAGTCCGTTTTTTGACACCGCGACGTGCTGATAGTGGCTCGTCAATCAATAGAATTCAAGCTTCTTGGCTGCGTTCAGGACGCATCCTGTTCTGGCAAGGACATGCTAGCTGAACCTCGATCACCGGTCCTAATTCAATTTAGGGAAGCGGATAGTGTTCAGCTTACGGAAGAATCGTGGATCCCAGTTGATAGCTAATAATGCAGTATTGGAGGATGGGATGAAGTAGCTGGCATTTGTGGGGAATTACACGCATTGTTTCTTTTTCTCTCATCTTTCTCGTTGTTGGTTTTCGTACTTTGCGATACTCCCGATGGGACGTGATCTGTGAAAATATTTGTACGGAATTAGAAATATGATTAAATCGGTCCTGCTCGGTACCGAGTGTGGGTTGGGCCACTGATCTTAAGTGCAAAAAAGCAACATGGATTGTGATATTAATTTCCAATAATCTGCGAACACTTTTTATTCTCCGCTGCTTTGCACATCCTATGAACAGTCATTCAATTTAATTCCAAAATCGTTGTGATTGTTCCACTTGCTTTGGCTACCCAGACACAACACGTTCTGTCGGACCACCGGATGCAAATGTACCCCTGATTCGTCGCCTGCTGAATGCGATCCAGTTAACCAATGCGCGCCACTATCACGATCCCGATTTGATCGGAAATGGGTCGCCATCCACTGGTGGTGGCTACCGAAAAATCACCGTTCGCGAGTCGCTGGCTAGTCTTCGTGCACGGAATGCTTTGCCTATTGTTGATGCACTGCCCACAACATCTACCGGAGTAAGTCCATTCTTGGCTCGTTGTCCTTCGCGTAATAGTTCTACATTAAAGTTCGGTCTGTTAATGGTTTACTTTCCACCACCGTGATGATACAAACAGCCATTTTCATCGGTTCTCAAAGAAATTGAAGTTACCATTTGTGGTAGTCAAGGGACTGCAGAACAAGATCGCTAAGAAAAAAAAGTAGTTGCTCACAAGTCATTTGGATTAGCGAGCGATGCGCGACTTTTTTAGTTCTCTACATTCGGTTAATGATTGCTCTTTCTCACTGTCTTGCTTGAGTGCCGAGGTTTGATTTCTTTTTTGATGTTGTGCTCGAATAACTCCTCTACCGAAAGCCATTTCTAATTCGTCCACTGAAATTCGAAGGGTGTGGACTGAGAAAAAGTGAATCGGCGCTCGGTTCAGTAAACCCTTTAACGAGGCTGCCGGCACCTCCCGTTTACACACAGTATTGCTTCCCAACTATTTGTATTCTGCAGTGCCATATAATAATTTGATGTACCCACTCGATTTCCTTGGAGATTTTTCTCATTCCTGTTGTTCCATGTTAGGTTACAGGTCGAAATCGGGCGGCCTACAGATTATGTTGTGAAGTCATTGTGGGTGTCACGTTTCAGCACTAGATCTTGTGTGAGTTTCCATTGTACAATGATGCGAATTAATATGATGGAGGACATAGACTATCGTTTCTAGGTCAGCGGCGTCCGAGGTACGGCGTAGATTTTGCATCCGAGTTAGTTCGCCGAAACAGTCGTAATCAAATTTCGAGTCGTACAGTTTTTTGTTCGGTGGATATTTTTGAAGCGTGTTTCTTATATATATATATATATATAGTTGAGAAGGCGTACACTGAGTTAGTACGTTTATCGTGACGTTTCGATCCAAACTAGGACTCGTTGTCAAACGTGAATGAGTGATTGAATGGGATCGCTAGTTCCGTTCGGTTTTGTGCACTGTCCGTCCGTTTGTCTCTCTATTCTGCATCTTGGTCTTATTAAGATGACGTAATGTTTGTCAATCTCGACATGCCGATTGAACGAGTGATTCGAGTGGAGGGCTTCAAGAATCAGTCGCTCTCCCTTTCTGTTTGCCCGGCTGACTACCTTTGCGTTGTTGATGTTGACTTCATGGCCTGTTTGTGCACAGTGGTTCCATATCTGCCAGTGTGGGTCAGCGCGTCGTAGGGCTAAGCTATGTTCGTGCAAGCGTGTGCGTAATTGTTTGCCTGTCTCACCGACATACTGTTTGTCACATCCGAGGCACGGAATGGCATAAATTACCCCTGACTGGTCGTGCTGGTCGACGCCGATCTTCTCCGTTGAATAGAATAGATCTCAGGGTGCCGGTCGGTTTGTGGGCGATTGTGATATCTAGTGGACGTAGGATGCGTTCGACCGCTTCGGATACTCCCCGTATGTATGGCAGTACCACGATCGATCTGGTCCTCTTAGTGTTTGCCCTCTGCTTTCTGCGAATACATGCGTTGATGAAAGACTTTGGATATCCATTGACCGCAAATAACGTGAACAACCTAGATTGCTGTTGTTCTCGTAGGTGCTGTGTACTACTGCAGTGTGTGTCGGCTCGATAGAACAGGGTACGCACACAGCTCTTTAGGTGGCAGGTTGGATGGTTGCTTTTGAAATTGAGTATGCGGTCCGTCGTCGTCGGTTTTCTGTAGACGGTTGTCTCTATGCTTCCGTTTGGTTGCCTCATAATTAGTACGTCGAGAAACGGTAGAGCCGAGTCTTTTTCCTCCTCCTTGGTGAATTTGATGCTGGGCACTATCGCGTTTAGGTGTTGATGAAATTGGTCCATTTCTGTTTTTTCTAACACAACAAATGTATCACCAACTTATCGGATCCATAGGCGTGCATCAAGCGTACATCAAGGCAACCTTCCTGTGCGCATGCACAAAACATGTTTCAGCCACTTCAACTTTTCCTGATTCAGTGACCATTCTGAAGATTGAATCCAAGCGCTTAGTAACTTGCATCTAACGTTTGCGTTACGGACAGAATTCCTCCGCCATATTCCAGAAATACAGCAGTATTCAAACACCGACAGTCTTCTTACTTCTTTTCTCAGTGGCCGTGTTTATGAGCCCTACAGCAGCACCGACCTTTCTGCAGCTGTGTTTACTTGATCTTTGATCGACAAGTGGATATCACGCAGACTCCACAGATGCCTCAGATTTACGGATATCAGTTGTCTGTTAAGTATAAACGACCATGTTTCATTCCAGAATAAGACTAGATGAGGTGCTGTCACCCAAACAGTAAAAATCTGGCTACCTCACCTGCAAGAGCAGGGTTCGACTTGGGGCTAATCCAGCCTCGAAGCAGCGCGCCCTCAATCCTGCTGCTTTTGTCCTTGACCGCGAACAATCATCAGTATGTTGGCCTCTACGGTATCCACAACTTGACCACCGTGACGTGCTTGAGAACATCGAAGCGAACCACGAGGGTACGCCGAAAGCAACCGAAAGCCAGCAATCGAAGATTGAGTAAACGTCATTTTTACAAGCTCCACTGTGCACGTACTGGGATTCGGACAGAAGGCAGTACCTTCGTATTATTTTGTAAAAGTATAGTGGTCAACCGATCAAAACATGGCAATATCCGAGTAGGAAATTTCGGCCAGGTTAATATTAAAAGTTAACAAGAGCAGTCTTCCCAACATGAGGAGTGTGAATTATACATATATGTATATATTATATATATAGGCCGCCTTGAGTGTCATAATTATGGTTTCTGGTTTTCTCCCACACAATCCATTGCAATACACAACCATTCTCGCTGTCGTTCTCGCACTCTCTTTATTCATTTACAATGCCGTTTCGAACTCATTGCTCACCCTAATGTTCGCGGACTAAACTGCAACATCGGCAACGTTCAGCAATTTCTTCAGTCCTCTCTTGTTCTTTTTTTGACCGTAACCCAAATCCCTCCCCCATTAGGTACCACCTGAATCCGATCTGCTAACTGCACCTTTCATCTTTCAGTTCCAAAGCAGATGTTTTTGCCTTCGCTCATCAGTCTTGGTCAAAACCACGACTCCCGTCGGTCATTACTTTTGTGTTCTTTATTGCTCCCCTAGCAGTGTTAGTTCCTCCATTTTCAACTTTTTCTCCATACGTTGAGCAGTTTGTCCGGAGTTCATCAAGTGGATAAAGCCTCTCGGACCCAGAGATCGGAAGTTCTAGCCGTAGATTCGCTGGTCACCTGTGGTACGCGATAATTTACTGACCCCTGGCCCGTTATCATGCTTGGTCTATTGAGACCCCATATATATATATATATATATATATTCTATGCCGCCCGATGCTTCACTAATATGGTCCCCGGTCTCCCTTTGTGATGGGCCCTAGTGGCTATGAGACATCTCCCTTCCATTGCACTCATGCGTTGTGTATATACTAGAAAACCTGTTTGCTACAGACGTCAGCAGTCAGTTTACCGTTTAGGGAGATTTCAATGTTCACAGTCAAAAATGTCTAGTAAACTCTTTTGATATCTCCGTCATAGGACGCGAAGCGGAACCATTCACATGGTCATCGTGTGACCTCGCTCACGCGTATGCCCTATCAATTTGGCCACCGTGATCTCCACTCAAAAGTACGAATGATCATCGGTTGCCCTGTACAGGTTGGCATATCATGCAAAGTTCATTGTGGCGGTCCTGGGCTCCTATTGACACTGCTTGTTAAAAAGCGCCTCTGGAAGTGATCAGAGCTTTTGTACATGATCGAAATCTTCTATTGAAACCCTTTCTAATATAATCGTATGTGCTTTTTAAATGTTAACCAGCAATGAACGGTTGAATCACCTTCAGATGATACAATCGTTCTTGGCTTTGAAAGCACCATTGACTATGATATGCGAGGTGTTTGCGCATGGCTAAGGAT
Organism: Fasciolopsis buskii; assembly: GCA_008360955.1. Classification (NCBI taxonomy): domain Eukaryota; kingdom Metazoa; phylum Platyhelminthes; class Trematoda; order Plagiorchiida; family Fasciolidae; genus Fasciolopsis; species Fasciolopsis buskii. Next base: position 20,915 of record LUCM01006975.1, read on the forward strand.
GAATTTCTCGAAGTGATGCTGTTCTGAAAAGTTACTTAGGTAGCAGTGTTCAACGAACGGAAAATGTATACTTGACCCTTTACGATACCGTCTAGAAATATTAGATCGTCCGGCTCAACCAGTTACGTGATTTTTTCAGACACTCACTAAACCTCCATTGTACTGTTCCGTTGTTGGTATCAAATCTTTTTACTAATTTCGAAGGTGTCTTTGTATGTACGACGGTGATAGTTATGCTTGAATTCTAGTGCGGACCTAATGAGAGAGTTTACAAGAATGGCAATGGCTAAATGGTGAAGTACCATTGATGCACGCCTGATGAGCGACGGTAACAACGAAACCGATCGTATGCTCCCGGGGAGATTTTGTTCACCCATTCATATTGCCAAACACACTACTGAAAACAAAAATATAGGAAGGACTTTACAAATTATATGATGGTCAATACCTCATTGAGTCATCATCCTATTTTCCAGTTCAATTTTACTACCGGTTTTTACTCATTACAGTAAATCGCCTATAAACCACCGAGGAAGTTTGGATAATCGGCCAGCGTCATTCCCTCGGAGTATTCCTCTTTATTAGGCCAGCGCTTAGATTCGCTTCTGTCGAGTCTTAAGGACGAGTATCCAACTTTCACGTAATCAAATAACGAATTCTTAAGGTTTATTCAGTCTCATTCTCTGAGTTGCGATCTTACACTTTCCGGGTTACTTAGAAACTTTCTAAGTATGGAACCGCGAACAGTGGTATGTACGTGTGTTTATCTGAAGGCTCAACTCACCATAAAGAAACCGTGGAAGCACTCTACAACTGTTTCATTCAGCTTGTTAGGAATCGTCAGCACTGCATATCCGCCTCGCCCGAACTGAGGCGCGAACTCGGGACGAACGGTTTTGAGTCGAACGCCTTGGTCATTAGGTTACTGAGCAGGCTCCGAACTGTTTACTGAACTTCACCACATGATGTTGGACGTGTCCGTCACTAATTTGCACGGCCACGGGCTGCTAGCGCAGAGCAATCGACCCCTGCTAATAGATGACATCTCTGCAGATAGCCTCAGTACGAGGAAGGCTTCGGACATGACCTACAGAGCTTGGCTACTTGGTGTGTGTTAGTAGTGGCCGTGCAAATCAGTGACGGACACGTCCAACATCATGTGGTGAAGTTCAGCAAACCGTTCAAAGCTTGCCCAGTAACCTAATGGCCAAGGCGTTCGACTCAGAATCGTTCGTCCCGGGTTCGCGTCCCAGTTCGGGCGAGGTGGATATGCAGTGCTGATGATTCGTAACAAGCTGGATGAAACAGCTGTGCAGTGTTTCCATGGTTTCTTTATGGTGAGTTGAGCGATGATATCTCAGGGGAATTGTTTTATGAAGACATTCAATCTACTACTAGCACATATCCAGAAATTACTTCGACAATACCCCTGGAGAAATGACGAGATAGGACTACAATCTGTACGATAGGACACAGGAAAATACGAAGATGCTTCGAGACAATACATAGGATCTTTGTAAGAACCAAGATGTGTTTGCCGTGATAGGATTCGATTCCGTACTTTGCCGGGTCTTCATGGTTCAGCTATTCTCCATTAATTGGTATTTAATTCAAATGTCATCAAAACCAAACTACTTGATACCTTTGATGTATGGGAATAATATGTCGGCATTTTTATGGGAATTAATGGGCGAGTCTTGTGTCCCAGCGACCTGAGTTGCAATCTCCACTTTTGGATACGAAATGCGCAAGTTGATTTTTTGCTGCCTGTAACTTCCGAAAACCGAAGATTTCTAACTCCATGTTTTTTTGAGTTGACGGATTAGTTCGGGTCCCTAGTCGTCACCTGGAATTGTTTTCCATCACCATTTATCGCAGGTTTACTATGAACGTGTCTATGGTGTCACCGGTGAATCGAACAGTTCCGCAACCTACGAGGTTGTACCTGGCCCTCGTGGGTGTGTCGGGGGTTTGACGGAGTTCCAATCCAGCACCAGAGGTGCGAACGGTACTCAGGAGATCGTTGAATCCCAATCTAAACGGTTCAGCGATGTCTACTCGGAAATTCCATGTGCGTGCGTCGTGTTCGGTCATCGGAACCCCTTTGGTTTTTTGTTCTATAATTTAGTATTGCTTAATCATGATTCACTGGACACAATATTGTTCCCATTCTGCAAGAGCTTACAATTTCAATGTCATATCGAATTCAGTCGATGAATTTCTTTCATCACATCCATCTGTGTCTTGGTCGCTGGATATGGATCGGAGCTTGAAGCACAACACTTGAGTGTATGGCATGCGACAACTAAACAGTTGATAACTTTCAAATGTTGTTAGCAATGGATGAGTCATTTTGAGGCTGCAACTGTGTTGGCGCATCCGGCTGCCCGCTGGACAGAAAAATCGTTGTGGTGAGCCTATGGAGTATGAAGAAAATACAACCACTAGATTCTCAGACTCACATTGTATGGCAATAGTTCAAGTAATACCAAGCCGAGCTTGACCACAGGCGGCTTTCAGATAACGGTTGACTGTCAGCAAGGTGTTTGCGCGATCACATGGGTTTGCTTCGGTGTGTTCGCCCTATTCGCCTCGCTTTTTTTAACCACTTGCAACGTGAAGGCAGATTTCTTGACCCATAGCGCTTTGAGAATGACAACGAAAAATTACTGCTCAGTGACAAATTACGACTAATTGTGGCTATTGAATGACCACAAATAAAATTACTTGGTCTGGTGATGCATTGATGTACATGGCGTTCTCCATTTTGTTGCTTTACGTGTCCTTTTTGATTTAATGATATTCGGTGTAAAAGTGGTGCGCTTCAAATTAGCGAAACTCACATAACCCTCACGTCTCTGAGATGGCTGACCGAGAACAGGTCTCATTTAATGGTTATCGGTATATGTCACCCCAGTTCGTTAAAGTTATCCGAGGAACTAGCACTTTTGCAAGGTCTCGGCGGTTATTGTCACTAGTTTAAAACTTCCCTGTAAGCGATGTTCAGTATTATTTTTTTGTATCCAGTTCTTGATGGAACGAACCACAAATGACTTTGAGAGTCGACTGGCGTGCGTATTTGCGCTAACTTGAAAATTTCAGATTTCGGTGTTGTCTAGTAAGATGCATATCAGTAGTTAAAACTCGAATGTGAATAAGAGAAAATAGCTCTTTTGCTGTTCTGTTCCACTGGAGATGGCATTAAAATTGTTCATCTTTCATCTAGCAAAATTGCTAAATCCTAATTCTTATGAATCATACCGAAACGGTTGTTCACTGGGAACTTGCTGCAGCTGGTGTGAAAGGGAAAATATTTTATGAGGAAAACCGTAGCTGATATAGCCAGTCCATGCGTCATTCTTACGGGCCTTCAGAGATAGGCTAATACATGCAGGTAGGGGTTCTGTCTGATTAGTTAGGCGTGTACATATGCAAATTTGTTCTTATCAAACTGGAAAGGATTTCGTCCTGTTCAGAAAATAAATTAATTGAAACTAGCGTCCACTTCAATTTGAGTAATAATGGATTGGATGTCATTTATATGATTCATCATGTAGTATTTGTATCCGTTGTACAGCCGTCTCATCTTTTTTTCGAATCACCGGCTTTGCGTATCCATTCCATCGGAAGTCGCACGCCGACCCAGGACGAGTGATTGTGACTCATGTTTTTTTAGCCATTAGGCTAACTGGATTGGTTTCCAGCGCTTTATAGAACTTCAACGTTACATGATGTACTGCGCGCGTGTCACATAGACGTGAGGATACTTTCTTTATAGACAGCTTGCATATAAAGTGGACTTTATAGGCGACGTTTGAATCACAATCCTTAGTTCGTTTCCCAGGTCGGACGAGATGGACATTCGCTGCTGTTAATCCACAGGAAGGATGATGCAGTTGGACAATGTTTCTGTAGTTTTCAGCACTTGGGTAGATGTAGACGCTACATGATGAATCATCTAGGTGAAGATGCCAGTTTCTCAATTTGTCTATGGACCGATAGTTGGATCCCGAAGATCTCGTATGGTTCTTGATTTTAAATTTCAGACGAATGTGGTCATGGTTTTGAATCGTAATGTTGATTTTATTTTCGGGCTGCTCCGCAAGGCTGTTCGTTTGTGGTATCTAGTACCGACTATAACCAATAGGATCAGGCAGGGTGCCACGTCAGTTCAGTGCAGCTTGTGCAACCGTTAACCTTACATCAACATGCTCTGTTTTTACTTGCTTCGTCATAGCACAATCTGCTCAAGGGAACAAAAAGGAAGGGGAAATAGCAAAACTCCAACCCAAAGGTGTTGAGTTAAGGAGATATACAGAAAATTAAAGATTTTAAATGCTAAGTCTTCGCTGACTTCGGCACTGACCCATATCACCTGATGTCCCCAAACGTCGTCTAGGGGTTCTCGTGGATCCCAACCCGATAGCGCAACTGGACTTGCACGAGCCGGTTCACTGGTTCGGATTTTCATACCTTTTTTTCTTGTCATCGACTGATCACCCTGATTCATATTTCAACTACTACGGACCTCAGAGAACGGCGTATAGCGAGGCAAATGTTCTGTAGTCTCTGAATAAAGCTGAGCCATTTAGTGACAAGATGCGTGACCTTTAAAGACCACGGATAATTACTCTTCGTTAGTGGGTTTTTTCTTGTATTGGTTTTCTTAAATCAAATTAACTTTTTCGTGTTCAGACAGGCCACTTGTAGACAGATCTCCATGGCGGCTATATTTTCTACGTAACAATATAGTTCTCGGCCGAACATGTATATGCTGAATTATCATCTGCAATTGGAATTCGCTACACTTTTTCGACTGGTGATTTTTTAACCCGCATTTGGTCGTTTTGCTACTTGAATCAGTCTTCCAGAGGAATTTCGCCCAGTCCGGAACGAAAAATACTAGGGATCGGTCACCCTTTTGTTAGTGGTTTTCTTTCCTAGGTAGTCGACGTTTGGAGCACACTGATCTCGATGTTCCACAAGACTCTCCCTTTCTGTATAAATGTTCTCTGTGACTGGAAATAGTTCATGGATAATAGATCGTAGTGGACATTTTATGACCTGATAAAATACTGAGACGGTAGTAACGAATGAACATGCTTGATTTCCGGTTTTAGGTTTGCGTCCATCGCCAAATGATTGCCGACATGGCCAGTACCTTAATCAGTTGTGTGATTAGATCCAGTGATCCCACCGTGGTTTCCTTCGAGCGGTAATGGTCCAGCGGATTTAGCGTCTCTTACTTCAAGATCAGAGGTTAGAACCTCAGGTTCGCCAGTCGCTTTAGTGGCAAACGTCAACTAGTTGTCACCCGGGTGTTAACCACATTTGACCTATTCGGGTCTCGTATGATTCTGGATACTACAGTTTTCAGGATTATGGTTGTCGGTTCCCCCGTGTGATGATACCTGATTATTTTGAATATCCTTTGTTAATTACACGAGCCAAGCATATGGTAACAAGATTGCACTATTATTTAGTACATCCTCAGGTGAAGTTTTCACCATTCATTTTCTACACGAATGCAGTGGAAACCACATGTCCCATAGATTAAACGCCTGCATCAATATTCGAAATGACCATGAAAATCGGTCTGGCATGGAGCGACTTGCGAAAATTCCGATAGATTAGATGTAGCGTCTAATCTCTAATTAAGTGATTTGCTTCTGTCACAATCCACCGGGATCACTAAGGTTGGAGTCTTATTCTCGAGACAAACAATGTTCAATCCGCGTGATCATCATCGCTTCTGACGCTGAAGTAGATGCACACATCCACGCAGACAAAAGAAGGTCGAAATTCGAGATTTCTGGTTGAATTTACTAAAAATAATCAGGGTAACTGAACTCCGAAGTCGTCTTTCAACCATTCTTCAACGAAGTGATGTTTTCCACCCAGATATTTTCATTTTTGGATTTTAAAACTTCATTTTACTTGTTTCTAATCGGCGATAAGCTGAATTAAAGTGGAACGGTGGTCGATGAAATTTGTGGGACCCGTTAATTTTGATTCATATGAATACATAAGAATCTAGGCAAGACCCACGTATCGTCTGCATGTAGTTCAGTGTGGCCGGATTAGTTGTTTCATTATTCGAGATGAGCATTCATCCTGGGCATCTTTCGAGTACTCCAGGTGTCTCAATGTGCCTTTTCGCGGTGATATTCCCGGCTAAGTGCGAGGATGAAGATAAACGTCCTGCGTTCTTTACCGGATCTGCTGATAATCATTCTAAAGAATATTACTAAATCGTGATGCCAAATCAACCGTGGGTGATGTACGATACATACAGCACTGTGCTCGGTGGCATCTGTAGCACACTCACGATGCTTGACCTCGTTCCAAGGGCATATGAAGTGAGCAGGCATTCACCGGCCCTCGGTGGGCTGTAGCTCTCTCCGATCGTCTACTGCCTTGTAGATTAGACTGCTTGATGATAAGCTCACTATTGGTCATCATAATTAAACCCTTCGCTTCGGTTTGGACAGCCATATAATGTGAAACCCCCGGAAGGCAACTTTTCCTACCCAGATTCTTTTTGGTTGTTGAACCAGCTTAGCTCATGTGGGTGTTGGAAAGCACTCGTGATTAAGGATCGTTTGTTCATGTTTGACGAATCTTTACTAGACGTTCGCTGGCTTTGGATTATCAAAGGCTGTTGGGAACTAATTGACTTTTTATTTCTATTTTAATCGAATCACTTTTCCCTGCTCTTTTAGTCGTACTCCATGGGTTAGAGCCTCGGTATATCGAGTAACTCCCTTAGCGATATGTTAGATGCTCGACCATCACACTCACATTGCTTATAACTTGACAAGCTGTTTCACTTTTTCCCTGTCTGTTGAAAAAATATGATCTGACAGATGTGTTTCATTTGGTGTTATCAGCGATTTTACTAAACGGTCGTAGTAATCATACTGTCATGTGTCAAGCGATAGCGAGTAATAACTGAAAGCCTACGACTGCTGCTTGACTTTTCCGCAGATACCACGTGTTATGCCTTGCCGTTCTCATCACCTCCCGGCACATCAAGTCCGAATACCGCTTTAGTAGGGGGCGAGATAAGTTCTGATATGGAGTTACCCGTCGCCTCGAGCACACTAAACCGATCAGTAGAACCTTCGACCTCAGCTATGAACACGGGCACATCAGATCTTGATCATCGATCAGTGTCCTTGACCCCGGACAAGGTAAACAACACGGTAGGGTCAATTTCTGTGTTGGCTGAAATGCAGCGGTTTCGCCATATGGACAGTGAAGGTAAGTGTTTTCGTTACTTCTTGCACTGTCCAGTGTATCTTTGTGTTAAGCTAGCTTGGCTGTCTAGTCTGCCAGGCTCAGTATTTATTCATAGCACTCTTTGGCTCTGAGTTTATCAATGAATATCTCACAGATTGACTCTGTTCCATGCTTAACTAAAGGTAGGCAAATCCCTATCACCACGCATCGGTGAATCTCTCTTAAGCAGATTTACTCTCTCTCTCTCTCTCTCCACCACTCTCATTTTCTATACATGCCTCTCGGCAGTGTGCAACTGAGGTACTCTTTTGAAAATTATATTTTAATGGGAATGAAAGTCGGAACGTTAAATGTGACTGGGAGTAATGCTAATAATTTTCCTGTCCACTTCACGAAGCACTTGTTAGATCATCGGAATTTTGCGACGAAACCACTTCCCACTTAAACTGTGTGTTACATTCGTTTACCAATTTCCATCCGGTAGATTAAGGATAGGATCGGGGCTAACCGTGGTACCAATTTTCGATGCGTCAGTTATTGATAATGTAAATATTCACTATAGTACTTCACAAAAATTAGGATATAGCAACTCAATGAGCGTCAGCGCTTTACTACACCAAATTAATCTAGGAATGGTTCTCGTCTGCATGAGGTCTGTGTTACCCGGTGTCTCTTGTTTGCCTCATTCCTCAGTGATTATCCATTGTCTTCTCCGTCATTTCAGACATCCCGTGTAATATTCCTCGTTGTCAGCTCGTCAGTATGCAATATCTAGCATTTAGCTTTTTATTGTTAGTTTCATATTTGTTTGATGCCATTGCGACATGTAGCCTACTTATTGTCCTGCTCATTTCCACGCGTACCAGCTACTTATTTTTAGTTTTTAATCTGCTAAGTCTGGAAGATTGTGGATTTCAGTGTGAACTTCAACCGCTCTCACTTTGACTCATTGAACGTTTTATTTCACTTTTTGGTTTATACTGTGTTAACTGTTAGCTTATTCTTTTGCATACCGTCCGCTCTCTTCGTTTGTCAACTCGTTCTGAGACTCAGTCGATCTTACCTACGCCCGTCCACCCGTGTTCGAATCGGATCAAAGACCTTTACTTGCTGATCAAAGTGCCACGAAAGTACGCGATATTTTTCCTTTGCTTTCTTTATTTCGCGTGACAAAAGTCTGTTTACGACCGGTATTGTTTCCGTGTCATTTGCTCACCGTAATGGTAAATTCACAGCACAATGTATACTAATGTTTCCACTTTGCGTTCGGTTCCAGAATTTCATAAGTTAGAACCCACTGTTCAGTTGTTATTCTTGTCCTTTTTCATTTATTCGCTTTTCTTTTGTGACCGAAGTCAGTCCTGGGTCATTGCACATACAAGAAAAAATCAGAAGCAATGATAGTCTGATCATAGTAGTCAGCTTCGCTGTTGCCCGCTCACCACCGTGCCTCACCTTTGAAACGTAATCTGACTGTCAGATTTCAGATTTGATTGCCGGTTCTCTTTGGCATCACTCATGAATTTCATAAATTAAGGTATATATCCGGTCTCAGATGGGAAGACACGTTTGAAGGCCGACATTGCTTGCAATAAGTCATTCACTAACCTGTTCAGAGTGTATCAGTAGGAGACTGCAACTGGCTGTCGCCAGGCTCGTTACCACACTTGACCTATTGAGATCTTTTGTGGTCATGGTTGTTGGTTCATCCCTCTTGTAGTGTGCCTTAGTGGCTATACGGTCTGCTCCTTTCGCTACACTTGCATGAAGCAAGTCATAAGAAATAAGTCAGTGGTCACTGTACACAATATTACGGCACAGTATATTGGGGTGTAGATCCCGTAATCATATACACATGCTCAGATACATCGCTGTCTGCTAGCAGTACGTGATACTACGTCACTTATCCGGTGTGAGTCGATTCCAAATGTTTAAAGCAGTGGTCTGCTTTAGGCCACAGATTGCCACAACACCTGGATCTATTTCTTTTACATAAGCATATCATGGACGAATAGGCTTGTGCTTATAGCTTCCACAGTCTCTAGTTTTTGGAGGTGTACGGATACAGGTGGATCAGAAAACACTAGGTTATTAACACAAAAGCAGATTCCATGTCAACTTGGATAAGCAATGTTGCTCGTCTTCGCACACTCACTCACTCACGGAACTCGCATCACACTCATTATCTTCATCAATTTTCTCCACCAAACAGCAGTGATCGTTCCACTGTTGAGCTATCCTCTTTGAACCTTGGATCGTTGATCCAAGGAAGTCGAATCTGCCACATATGAAGCCTTTGCAGCCCATAGCTTTTTTGCATGGAATAGCTGTTGCACGCATCAGGCAGGTCCACGCGAAGCCAGGCTTTTTCTTGTGGTCACTAACTTGTGTGAGCTGGTAGACCCTCCATATGCATCGTCGGTCGTACTGGTAATCGACCAAATACTCCCGAGATCCTCACTAATATTTTTTTCCTGATTTCATCCTGTCGCCTTCGGGTCTATCACATCGTTTTTCTCCCATAGTTTTGAAATCCAAACTTGGGCACATCTTTTGGTGCCACGGTTCCGTTGACAGATGATTACGATATTGTGGTCCGTTGTCCTTGAAATAACTTGATTTAAGTTCGATATTTGCGTGATTATTTCAAAATCCACCATGGCTATTTTTCAAAGTTGGCATTTTAGATTTTACACTTTTATGACCTGGCAAATTCAAATTTCCTTCGTGGATTTGTAGTGTTTATAATTGTGCTGTCTGCACAACTCAGCATTCTACCCAAGCGTCACTCATTCGGTCCACCATCTGGATACCGTTATCTCTAAGCCGGGAGTAAATACCCGTACAGCAGTGGTTTTTTACCGTCGTGGCAGTCCAATTTGAATGCATCGAAACCACTCTGTTTGTATGGTATTCGTATTGAATATATGTGCCCTAGGGTTAGGCATGCTTCTCCTGCACCCCTGTTCAGTTCACGCAAAAAAGATTGATATCAAATTCTCATTGTTTACAGAGGTCAGATTTGCGACGTCGGAATGTTGGAGCTTCTGCTAACCCTAGCAGTCATCCAGTCTTTTAGTGGCTTATCACCAGAAATGCATGCTCTGGTTTGATGAATTCTACAATCTAGTGAGCGAAACAGGGAGGAAATTTTGAACCGTTTGGCGATAGACATATTCCGCGAGCCTAGTGGATAACTATCTCTCAGTTTCTTCAATGTATTTCCCTATGTACGTTCATTGAAGAAGATAAATACAGGGGAAATGAATACACAGTTCCGCTTGTTTAAGTTAGACGCAGCGGTCATTCTTCTACTATCATGGAGCACCACCGGGAAAATGCCCCAGTGGGTTTTTGTGGGCCCTGCTTCATATACGTGGTTGGACTTTGTCATTCTGATCATCATTAAGTGGTATGTTGATGAGAGTGATCTCGGAGAAATCGCCTTTTTAACTATGGCATCTATTGTCATGTTGTACTTCGGGATAACTTATCTTCATATGCGGGCTATTTGAGCTAAAAATCATCATTCGATGTTTCTAAGAAGCCGATCCTGTCCTCATGCTTTAGTTTGGCTTTAGCCATTTTACTCGGCCTCCTGATTAGAAAAAAATTTTATCAGAAAGGTGTCAAACTTATTAGATGGCTTTGGGGGCTAAAGGTAAGCCCACTAGATCGTCCGTCCGAAAACACCTTAGGTGATTTATATTGAACGTTGTTTACAAAAACCGTTATTTGCAATGTGTAGTTACCCTTTTGCTTGTTTTTCCGTTCTCAGTCATAGTCGCCTGACAATCTGTTGGTATTGCAACAACCTTCTTCTTCAGCTTCATGTTATGAGTGAACAACTACTCTTGGTATGCTTTTGTGGGTATTTATGTCTCACCTTTCGTCGTAGTTCCAGAAAACCCTGTCAAACGCTCTCTCTTGATATCTGCGTTTGTTTTAGTCCGACGAAGACGCGGTGTTGATGCCAGTTTCGAGAAATCCACCTCATACGGTTCATCAGAGTGCGGCCTCCTTGAACGAGACCAATCCGGTTGCATCGTCTGTTTTGCTCACAAGCCATTCGTTTTGTCATGGTCTGATGCCACCATTGATGGAGCGATCGGTCGAGGATGCATCCCTCGTTGGACCGTCACATCGGACCACCTCAAGCCTCAGTTCGAGCGCTTTGAGCAGCCCGTTAAATGATACCGAACTGATCAGCTCTTTGGATTCCGACCGCCTTTTTCCGTCTCCCACCCCGAATTCGTTTGCCCCATCAACATGTTCCGGTTCCTGTTTTTCTCGTCCTGTTTTTCTTAATGCACCGAGCACTCATGCCGGACCAGTTGATTGGGTTCCCGTCGACCAAGCGTATAAGCATACGACTTGTCGGTCGGATACTGTGACTTACGACGAAGTGGCATCATAAACTTGTACAGTTTTGGTACTATCTTTATAAATTGATGCCATTCCCATTACGGAACTCAGTCCAGTTTCAAACTCACGATCAGATTATCGCATTTAATCTCCGTTTCTTATCACCATGCTTGATCGTCTACTCTTTGCATTCCCTCATCTCAGCGCCTTTTAAATTCTATTCCAGGTGTTCCACTTAATTTGATGTGTATTTGTTCGTGCCGTTATTGCATCTTTCATTTCCTCATCACTGGCCGATATGCATTCTTTCATGAAACAAAAAGTCATACAGAATCGGTCATTGTTTTTTATTTCGTTCAGGGAATCAGCATCCTCACGGGGTTCGTTTACATCGTCATCATGGTACACCAGAGCAAGTTCCATTAACCACTGGTTTTCCCATCATGTTACACTTTGCCATGCAGGATAAATGTGAACATTGGATAAGTACAAGAATGGGAAAGAGGATTTTGTAGTATCCAAAAGGGGAGTGCCCAGTCTAATCATAAAAGCGCGCTCTCACATTCAAAAATCCAACAACACGATCGTCAGTTTGTGCTTCGCTACCATGACTTCCATTCTCTCCAGACCACTGTTTGTGTGATCTTTTGATCACAATCGCGAAGATGTAGAGCGCAGACTTTACTCACGTTCGCTTTACATCTCATTTCTCGCTGCCAACTCTTCCATTGGCCTCAGTGTGAATTCTTCCATTCCGAGGAGGGAATGGGAAACAAACCACGGTACTGTAAACGTACTTGCAAACTCTACGCACTGCAGTCGACGAACTCTTCTGAACTGGAATCAGTAGGCATTACTCGACTTCTTACCTTGGCATTGCTCACAGTCATTCTCACCGAATTTTGGCGAAACTAAACTATACTTTTTGTGCAACTTATTTGGGAAGGGTATGCAGATTATTAATACGAATTTCCATTGAGTTTTGGCGATGATAGATTTAATTACCACCTTTGTCTAGCTTACAGATTAATGTCTACGTTGAGGTTGGCGCTGAGTGGGAAGCGCAAAAAGACCAAGGCGAAATTATTGTTTTTATCACTGGTAAACGGATAATTCGATAATCCATTAATACTTTGATAGATGTGAATGGTTTACTTCTCTTCCTCATTACTTAAGATCAAATTACAAACTCTTCCTCGAAAAATGGTTCTGCTTCTCACATAATTTGCTGAGTGGTGTTATATCATAATCCGATTGAGCCCTCTTAACTATCCAAATATTTTTACGGGGAAAATTCATAATAACATCCAATGACGAACAAGCTAATTTTCAGTGGTTCGTGGGATGTTCGAAATAGACATCTCCCCACTTACGTTCCACTCAAAATGTAGTGGCACGATTATAAGGGGTCAAAAATCAGCTCGTTTGTGCTATTCTCAGTGAATTGTTTAAAAGGTCACATGTACTTTCAAGAAGTTTGTGTTCGTTTTCATGTTTGCGCAGATAAATTTCAACCTCTGAATCAAAAATTACGCTTATCAGTTTGTCGAATGAATAAGCAAACTGAAGAACGTACAGAGTGCATTGGGAAATCGATGCACAGTTTTTTTGTTTGTGTTGAGTTTTGTTGTATGTTGTGAGTTTTATGACATCAATGACAATATTTAGTTGTTACATTCATTAACCTTGTACCAACGTGTTCCGGTTTTTCGTTCCCACCTCAGCGCCAACTACTCGACAGATAAAAGTGGAACGGGAAATAGTTTCGGGACGATAGCAAAATACGGAAAAGGAAAGATTAAGGATGCAAAATCACTGACTGTGGCACCGAACCGTATCACCTATTGTCTCCAACTCGGCAGTTTCATTTCACCTACACCAACCAGTCTACTGGTTAATGTTTTGGTACCTTTTTGTCATGAGATCGACTGGCCACTTCGAACCATCTAATTATTAACTGCCTCGCAAAACAGCTTGCAGTTAGGCGGGCGCTCTTTGGGCATGCGTAAACAAGAACTCGACCGTCTTAATCTATTCTGTTTCGTTGTCTATTCCACAGATCAAATACTGGAATCTGGTGACTTACACTTAACCTCTGGGTTACTGGAAAACCCCCCTATCAAGTTCCATGAATACCATGTGGTCAGGATGTCCGCTCGAATGTCCGGGTTTTGCCTGAAGTTGAGAATTCGGTTTTCCCAAACAGTTCTTTTGAAGCAATCACGGATCGATTGTACAGCGGCCGTACCTAGCAATTTCGTGTCGACTTTCTGTGTTAATTTCGTATGTTATGTTTCTTTCAACTTGCTTATTTATAAATGCAGTGAATCGTATTCCAACAGTGTGAACAGTTGCACTGATCCTTCTGAACGAAAATTAATCACTGATCCATTAACGAGTATTGTCATACTTCGTCAATGATAACATGCGCCTCATTTAACCTCCAAGTAGACTTCAGGACTAATTACGAAATTAAATAATTAATTCCGAACTGAACCAACGAGCAGTAAACATGTGAACTCCACTTAGCTTTTGATAACCTAGTTGTTCCACTTCTTAAAAAGATTACCAGTTATTGTCTCGAGTTGTTTTCCAAGAATTTCCGCTTTGTGTTTTAATTAGGAAATCGGATTAACTGCCAGTATACTGACTTCCAATTGTTGTACAACTAAGCCGAAAATGTGTCATTTCATCTTGCAACAGTTCTGACCGCATCAATCTGGATTCATCTGGGGCCTAGGAGTGCGAGTGAAAGTTGTGCGCTCGGATTTCTGCTGAGAAATTTGGATGGGATCAGAAGTTCTAACTTAATTTAACTCCGAGAACCATTGTACTTTAATTGCCCAATGTCCTACATCTTACTAATTTTCTTCCGAAAAGCCAGCGGCATGCGAGACTCCAAGTTTGTAGAAGACTGATGGAAACAATCCTGCTTCGCCAGTTTCAAAGCCGTAGGCACGTCGGCGGTTGAACATGATCAGCTTGGTTTACAAAATAGGGGAATGTTTACATGCTAATTTTGTGAAAGCAAGCTATTCCGATTTTGTCTTATCTTTTACGAGAAAACAAACTTGAGCCCACCAGCGAGATACCATTTCCCAATTTATTTATTTATTTGGAATAGTAATAGACAAAGAATATCTTCATTTCCGTGCCAGTAGAATAACAGGTTTCACATGTACAATCAGAACCGTTCTCAGATTGAATACAGCGTCATTTGTTCATATGATTGCTTTACCAAAATAATGCACAAAGTTGACATCACTTGGGCTTAAAATATAACGGTCACTTGCCACGGACTTTTAGTGTTCTTTCTCTTTCCAGGTTCATGAAAATGAGACCACGAGCAGGAGTCATGTGATTCACTGGTTACAGCGCCAAAAATACAGACCCGATATGGATACAGTTTTGGTCTTACATGTGCAAAAAAATTCCAACAAGAAGAAAAACTTGAATATTTCTCACCTAGTGTGGAAAATTAGGAAATTTGAAAACCGATAACTGTCAAAATGACCTGTTCGCCGTTCTGCTAGTAATCCGGCGTGAAACTGTGCGGTACATCCATGGCACCTTGAGAAACTGTTTGCATAAAAAAACTCAGATGTTTTTATTCTCGAAGTTTCATGGTTATAAAGTGGTTGTGATTGATAGGAAGAACAAAATGAGTTCATATTAACTATGGTTGCAGGTTTAGAGCACATGAGATCGAGCAGGTTACAACGTATCCAGTGGATGGATCGAAGTTGATGGTGGGCTCACACAAGTAGTACCTATCGCATCGTAATACTTATCTACAATATCAATGGTTTCTAAAAATAATCGCACGCGGTCATGCAGTTGTCCTACCCCAGTAGAGACAGCTGACGAAAATTGGGAGCTCTATTTTATCAGTGACAATCTTACGAATGAAATATGTACCATCTGACTAGCGTTACCAGATTCCAATTTAGTGGATTTATTGTTTCAGGTTTCTGGTTAAAAACCCAAAGTTGCATTCTACTGCTGACAATATTGCCGGCAGACAGAAGTTAGCAGAATGGCCCACAGACTATCATTTCCTGTATAATTTTGGACCCATATCACAATCATTGGTGGTTAGCACACATTAGTTAGACCTTACATCACATTAATTCGGGAAGATCAACTAGTACCACCTGAATGACCCGTTGAGATGTGGCTCTGATAAGTCTGAAATAAGACGCGCTACGCACATACCACACCACCGCTTGTTCACACATCGGCGGTGCCTGATTTCAGTGCACTGACTGATGATGTGGCGGCGACGAACGGATGGGCGTGATCTTGTGGCACCAACTGACTTTGAATGGGTGTAAACTCTCGCGCCGACCGATGAGTCGAGATGACCCATTTCTAAACCCTCACGTGCGTACTGGGAATCGTACACGAGATCGAATAGGGTGAATCGAACAATATGGAGTCTCGGTGAGAAAATGTGGGCCGGTGTAAAGTGTACGGTTTTCGCAGTCTACGTTAGTCCACTGTAGACCTTCATATTGATTAGCAGAATTATTTATTCACGTATACCTATCCCATGTTTATTGACAAAACCGTCTCATTCCGGAGGGAACAGTGAAGTATGAATTACCTGCGGCTTCTTTAGGTCTTTTAATGAAAACAGATCGCGAATTGGTATCAAAAATTATCGGCTTGCGGAGAAAACAGACGAGAAGTGACTTTACAACTCCTTGATGGTAGTGGCTTTCTCCAGAACCTGGCTCATATTTAGTCGGGGTTTTAACCCGTACTTTGTCACTCAGCTTAAGAACATCGAAGCCATTTGGCAAATAGTGCCAGATTTCGCTCACAAGTTTTATTCCTTGCCAGAGAGTCTACTCACTGGAGGCATCTAAGTGTTCGTTGATAGGAGTCCTGTTCTTATATTTGATCTTGTTCTTGGTTAGGATGGAGTTGATCTTGGCGGATGTATTTTCACATCTATCGCAGAAGAGGTAGAAGGTTAGTTTGGTTCTCTGAAACCAGTGCAACCTAGCTTTATCATTTCACACTCAAACGCCCTGGATCTCCACTGCGCAGCTGGTTTTAATTAAGTGCACCACTCTAGAACTTGATCCAGATGAAATGGGCGTGATTGGGCTTGTGTTTTTTAGCATGCTGATGTTGTTTGCGTTCGACTGAGTTGTTTACTCTGGACCACTATCCTTCGAACCAGCATTAACTATGTGTGCAGTCTAATCAGTGAACACACGTTGCGATGCATGTTTGTGACCGACCAGATTGATGGTGTCCCACCTCCCGCAGTTTCTGACCTTGTGCTGATGTTTTTCAAATGACACAATCTGTTTAGCGATCTGCAGTACGCTCCGCTTGTATGTACGTATGCATGTATGTATGTTTGGGTTCGGAAGAGGCAGTTCGACACCAGTCTGTAGAGGATTCCGTCAACTTTTGACTACCGACAACGTTGCAAACTGAGATTTCGGCTTTTCACTTATTTCTATTGAAAGTGGTCGGATGATGTGTTAAAGGCTCCGACAAAACCTTACTGTAAAAGTGTAAGGTTAAAAAATGTAATTAAATTTGATGAAAGGTTGTTGATTTTCAGCTGAACACAGCACAGTTTTTACCTTAGGTCAAAACCAAAGCAGAAAGCTATGCGACGGTCGAGTTATGATGTAGGTTAGATTTGGACTGGTATTTTCCGACTTCCTAGTTGGGACGTAAAAGAGAACAGGGTTGTAGTTAATTGAAGATACCGAAGGATATGACAAAGATACGAAATCTGTTTACACGAACATATATATATATATATATATATATATCGACTTGAACACTATTTTGTCAACCTTTGTTCAGAACTTCACTGCGATGCAATTTTCCAGCATGACAATGCGGTTACTCACAAGCTCAATATTACCAAGATTTGCTTGTTGTTGGATACTGTCATGGTCATGTCATGGCCTTAAATATAATTAGGTTTGAAACACATTTCCTCTTGCAAAACTACTACTGTCATTTTTTGCCTCAAATCATGATTACTGAAATTTTTCGTGAGTGCGAAACAAACTATTGTTTGAATAAGACATTGATCGACAACGTGCACTTCATTTTAATGTCGCCAATCTCAGTGATGGGTGTCGAAAGTTATCTGTGTCCGCAATTAGAAATAAAACTTTAGAAAGAAATTTCACGCTTTCATGTTTCCCTCTGCAGAGGACTTAGTTGGTAAAATTGGTCACTTACTGTCGAAGATGCCAAGAAATTTCCAAATGGTTCCTCCTACACCGTCAACGTTCAATTTGCCATTCAGAATCATGAAAGCACTGTACAGCTGTTTCAGCCTGTTTAGGAATCATCATCAGTGGATATCTGTCGCACCGGAACTGCGACCAGAACTCCGAGACGGACAATTGAGGAGCGATCACTCTAGGTATGACGTTAGCCGGTTCATCGAACGTGAACACTACATGACACAATGCCCTTATCCGTGACTGGATTTTGCAGTCTACAAATCTTTAAACGCCCCTGATCCATGAATCCTGAGTAAGGGCAAAAAGTCTTTCCATTCGAAAATTCGCTTTAAATCTGCTGCTACTGCAAACTAGCTAAGATCTTTCTTCATGGTCCATAAGGTGCAATTATTTTATGATTTATAGTTATCTGGGATAGTTTCAAACTTATCGAAACCTTTGGGATATTGTCTCCTTATTTGAGCTCATGCTCACAAGGAAGTAGTCTTTTTGCTGCATTGTGCAAGGATAAAATATACAGCCAATCTAATTGCGCTTTAGACTAGCGTGAAATCTAATTGTTTTTAAACATTTACCGTTGTATTTTTATTGGCCAGTTAGCAGACACGTGACCAAAATGGGTGGAGCTTCTAGTTATAGAGTCGGCCTTGTTCGCAGAAAATACAATTAGCCCATCAAATTCGAGTAGTCGGTCATTTTTATTCTCGTCACATTTTTGATCCGGTCGTCACTCGTCCTGATACTACCTTGTCCAAATGAGCCGGGCTAGTTTGGATGGATCAGTTACTGCGAGAGAAGAATCGATTGATGAAGACGATGAGGAAATCATGGTGAGTCAGGCATTTAATGGATAAGTAGAATCAATTGGTTTAATTGATTCCCAGTCCTTCTTTACTTCCTTGTAATTTATTTACTCTGGATTGAAACTGACATGATGATTAAAGAAATATTCTTATTTTGCCAAATAGCAACTCATTTCTTTTTGATTTTCATTGATTGTATCGTGCTTTAATCATAGTTAACTCAGAGCACATTACCCGCTACGAGAATATGCTTTTCCAGCAAGATTTATTCACATATCCAGATTGTTCGGTGTAAAAATAATCCTTGACGGTTGAGTCAACTGTTAAAGTGGGGTATCAGGATTAGAAGTAAAGAACAGTAAAGAATGTCACTAAGATAGTGACAACCATCTATAATTTTTAAATTTCAGCTTATTTAAACTAGCTTGTCATACTCCGTTCATGAAAGCCTCGATCATATTTATGGATGTTTCGTTTTAAACGCTTACTCTACTTCAAAGGATAAGCACCAGTGACAACCGGAGGTTCTTTGGAAAGACCAAGCTTTTAGATGCAGTAAAATGTGAGCAACAATTGGTATGGATCTACCCAGGTCTTTTGAACAAAATTCGAAAGTGTTTTCAAGGTCTATCTGTTGTTTTGTTTTCAAATTTCGTAGATGTCTTATAAACAGGGTGCAAGGAATTGGAACGAGTGCCTATTCACGTGAGTGTATTCTCATTATCATCTTTGTGGGCTATTCATCGCTATGGCTCATGACGAAATCAAGTTGCGGCCATCAATAAAACAAAAGAAGTTTCAAGCATGAAAAGCACTTTTTCTGTGAAAGGCTAAATCATGAGATCATCTGATATAAAACGGCAGACATCAAATTGTTAACCCATCAAAATTAACCAAGCACTTATTTTCTTTACGTGATACACTTGGGGTTTGCAGGTGTAAGTGTTTGGCCCACTTGTACGCACAGTGATGTGTGTGTGTAGGTGTGTATGCGTGAGCAATCAGCGATTTGCATTTTCGAACTTTTAGCACAAATTTGGTCATTATTACCAGTCCATTGGGGAGCGCGATCTAAAGCGAGTATCTATATGAATTCGTCTCTACCATGCTACCAATGATTGCTATTATTTCAGCCAGCAGTCAGAATCAGTTATCTCGGAGGCGCGACGTTTCATGCACTGATTTTCGTGCAGAACACACTTCAAGATTTATCAAGATATCCTCCGTCACAAGATTTGCGGACCATTTTTAAGTGTACTTACGCGTGCACCTATTCATTTATTACGATAGTAATGCAAGCTGATGTATATTTTCTAGAATCCAGCTTGATGACTGCTTGGTGTCTAATTGGATAAAATGCTATTTTTACACGAAAACATGGGATGCAGACAAACAGTGATGGCAAAGTTTGCATCTTATTCTTGTCCATGACTTTTGGTTTGGTCTTTCTCGTTTTCTAACAGCGGATTAGGGCCGGTGAGTAAATAGCCTCACTTATGCGCCAAAACTATTTAGTTGCGGAATTTGATTTTCTGTTAACCAAATTTTTTGAATGGCAACATCAAGCTTGCCATCTTTTGACTTGTCTTTCATGGAGACATATTAAAAGTAGTAATATTCGAACTTCGGCTTTGTTGAAGGAATCGCTTAAGATTTTTCATGCTTTTTTAGATAATATAAGCGATATTAACCTGTTATCTTCACTTTGTACATTACCCACTGACTGTTTATGTTATTAGATTGAGACAAAAGAGGTAATGAACAGCAGAGTTGTTCTCACTTGATTCAGGGTCGTTCCATTTGCCCTCTGAAGAAGTTATTTGGTATAACGGGAAAAGTCTTCAATTAATAAACACCAGCGCAAATGGACAACCTTTCTAGAATAATTGAAAGGTGTTGTTTGCTTCTGACTGGTCGAAAGTCTCCCTTGTTTACCGGAACAGCGTCATTCGACTTTCTGTTGAACACGGCAGTGTCAATTCGGACCTAATGACCACCACTGAACTCGAAAATATGACGATTCATCATTATTTCCCAAATTATTGTCACCAGTTTTGCTGTCATTCAAAAAAATCAATCTATCTGTTTAACTAGCGGTATCGGTTTGAACTTCCGTTTTTTTGGACCGGTCGACCATATTCCGTTGCTCCCCTTGTGTTCGGCTACTGCCCGGGTGTTGTATTTTATTTTATCCAGCCATTGCTTGCAAAAGTAGTGTGGAATTTTGTCTTGTTTTCGTCTCTGGTTCTGACTGGATTCGTTTTGATCTGCACGTCAGTTAAATTGCCTGAAAAGAAAGGTACAGGGATTGTCATCTGGAATAAATTTACTCAGAAAAGTTCATTTTCAGATACCGGACACCGGGTGGATACATGATAATATTTAACTCCATTTGATCTGTCATCCATGAGTGGTTTTTGTCTGAAAAAATATGAACTCTATTCCATTTGTCACTGCATTCCGTTTCTGTCGACATTTCTTGCGATTGGCATCCATCTAGATAATGTTTATAATCATCGAAAACTGTGTAATAAAATCAGTCTGTCAGTACTGACTGCGTGATTTATTCTGATTTCCCCAGTATCACTGCGATGCGCCGTATTATCAGCAAATACCGTCGGTCTACTTAGGGTTCTCTTTTACTATTTCCAGTTATAGAATGTCTCATGATCGAGTGTAAGTTACTTTGGTTGCCAAGGTAGGTATGTGTGAACACGAAACGCGAAAACCCTAACACGCTTGCGAATACCATGGAGAGAGTGGACAAAAAACCCATGATTTTCCCGCAGCTAGCTTCATATACATTGTTTTAATCAAATGTGGGGTGGAAATCATTGTCTCACAAAATACTCTGCCTATAAAAATGTTTACCATACAAACAAATGACCGCTCAGCAACAGGTATGAGTGTCCTTAATAACCTAACATCGTGATAATATGGTCATCTCACCTCATCTCAAATTACGAAAATATTTTAAAAAGAACATTGTTGAGATAGACGAGAACATAAAATGAGAGTACACTGACAGTGCTTACGCACGCCTCTTTCTGGGACAGGGGGGATTCATGAATCTTTTTCTTCCATCCTGAAGTGATGAAAGATGAAAGTTTGATGCCCTAAGTTTCAAATTGTTGTGTCTGTTAATTCAGCAATCGATTAGTTTTTGCCAATTACCGGCGGCTCGGAGTAAACTCATGAAAGTATTTTATTTGTGAACATTCCTTATCCGGGAAGAAGCACGTGCATCCTTGTGAGAGCACCGCTCAGCGTTTTATCTGAGCTTATTGATCGAGTTTACCCAAACAGATTGGTTTCATCAAATTTGTTTCTACTCGCCTGAGAACACGTATGGAGTTTGGAGTCTGGTTTTTTGACAACAGATCGGTGTAAATAAAAATCATGTTTGATAACATGGGAAGTTGACCAAATAAACTGTCTACACATCGAACATCAACATTAAAATTTTCAAGTCATGGAGAACGAATAGATGGGCAACATCAAAATACACGAAAATCACATGAAACGGAAGTCGGCTTACCAGATACTAGTCTAATATGAACAATACTGGTTTGCTTGTGAATGGTATAATGTCGCTCTCAAGGCAAGTTTTAAAATTAAAAAAACGCCTTGAGAAAGACTACCCACGTTGGCGCATTACATTTACCAACAGCGCTGTGTTATTAACATAATATCATTCAGAATTAAAATCACTATATGGCGCATCGATTTTTCGATACACTCCTTACATCATTTGGTCTTGACATTCTCAGTACTGTTTTACCACTGTGAAAATTTATTTTTTGGTTGTTAAAGTTTGCTAGTTGTGGCTAAGTGTGATATCAACTTGATTTTACGTGGATCCACTTGCTGAAGCAGAACAAAAGTGCGAGTGCATTTATTTTCGAGCACATGCATTTCCGGCTGACCAATGGACGTCGAGTCGGATATTTGTCTGTCAGTAGTGTATATCGCATAGGGATGAATGAACGAAATACCCGCAGAATCCCACGGCCGGTTTCGTGGTTATGGCCGTTCGTCAAGCCTCTGCCTCCGGTATTCGCCTGTTAGTGCATCTACCCTATTGTTAGTTCCTTCCCGGAATATCATATAAATCATCAGTAGCATGAATAAATAATAATATCCATGATTCACACGATAATTGATCGCAACCTTTTTGTCAGTTAGGCAATAGAACAAATTAAGGAGCGTGCAAGCATGGGGATGGTTGGACAGGGGAGTACTGGGCACGCGTACCTAACAAGCGGCGTTAGCCGCGATGCCGTTCATGTGCTCTCCGGGAAATTTCATTCTTCTATCCTCATGCAAAACATACTACAACAAAAGATCATGCCTTCAAACATTCTATCCTCCTAGTGACAGTTATCCTAACTGACGTAAAACTTCCTACGAATGGCGATGTGATTTTCACATGGAATCATCATCCTTGCAAGCTCCTAACTATTCAAATGAGATTCTACTGCCATTGAATCGGGTTCTTCTTTATCCGTCCACATAGGTATGGAGCCTTAAAAACCCTGCATCAACCACTTCATCGTTCAAGCATCGTAATCTCGAAAGTTTCAGCATTAACTATAGATTCAGATTGCATTCCAAGAGAATAAGTTAACTCACCGCGTGTAGATTGGTTTGAGAACTGCACACACTGAAAGAGATATTTGTACATGAAATTCGAGAAGCTGCGGCAATTTCATGAACCAGTGATAATGTACTTGGTTCGCTTACATTAAATGTACCTCATAAGCCAAAGGATGAAACCAATGATTAATTAAAATCTTCTTTGAACGAAGGTATGGGTTCCCACGTAGATAGACTAATCTCATTCGTAAAGCTTGAGACCCTCAAAAATGTGGGCCGTCGACCAGTCCTTAGTGGTCCCCGTTGGTTTGTTTTGTGTTCTAAACGAAACTGAATCAAATAAGAACAATATTGAGCAAAATACTTGCCAGATCCACTCAATGGTTTTCTTAATTTGACCGCGAAATAACATCCGGCGCAGGCAGAGACTGTTTTTCGAACGATTCTATGAGTATCATCACACGGTCTAATTCTGTTCAAATCACTACCGAATGATGAACTAACTACCATTTACCTGGTAGTATACGCTGACAATGACACAGGTAAACGACCAGTTACGATCTGCTCATCGATGTACGCCGTGCTTAAACGATCGAGAAATCGTTCAATACATAAATCGTTATCTACTGTACTAAGAATGTAGCAGTGTTCCATCGGCCTGGTTTCTAGCTGAGGTAAATCTTAGCATAATGAGATCATTTGAAGACATCAATCTCTTTATGTGCGCAAATAACCTCCGGACTACTCAATACGTTCCAATCTTCCAGAAACACTTTAATGAATAGAAAAATAAATAAACGTGATCAGTATTGATTGCCAGTTATTAGTGCCGCTGTGTCTACCAAAATCGTGATCCAAGGCTGGGCGGCTCCAGCGGTTGAAATTAGACTGATAAGTCAGTTTGTTTGTTTTCAGAAGCGAGTAATCAAAATTCCATCTTAACTGGCCAACATCCATTGGGGTTCTGCGGACTCTGTCTAACCCAAAGGTTAATTCAATAGATGGGAAATGAAACCGATAACTCCCAACCCGTTCATTTGCACACAAACACAGCATAGCCACTGTTTCGTTGGTATATCATAGACATTTCTCCAATTTCAATTTTAATAAATCCACGTCTCTCTGATCATATCCCACGCGTAAAAAGCATTCATAATTCACCGGTTATCGCTTCGGAATACAAAATTGTATTAACATTGAACATAGCTGTTCCATTTACGTTGAGGAGGGATTATTGATTGGAACACGATAAAAGCCGCCATATTGACCTAGTTTTTTGATTCATATCAGCGATGAGTCATTGTTTTTTCGTTGTATTTTATTTGAAGTGATCCTTAGATGAATCGGTGAAAGTTTGGATATTTTTAATCACCATTTTATAAAGTGCTACCCGCACATTGTCACTTTCACAATGTCAAATGTCTGTGAACTCAGACGTAATATTGGTCATTTTGCATTGAAATTAATTATACATGGCATAACAAGTATGTGAAAGTCCCTTTTAGTTGTAATTGATTTTTCAGTCACTGTTTCATTTGCACTCGAAATTTCAGAAAATCCATCACCTCACAAAACAACGAGTTAGTGGTGAGTTTTTCAAATAGAATTAAAAAATATTCTACTGTTCACTCGAACCTAGTATGATATTCTCTCGTTTGTGAATTCCTAGGTTTTTTCCCAATGAATTCACGCACGCCCAGTTTATTTTTTCCAAGTTTGGGAAAAACAAATCGTCCATTTCCGATTTGCTCATCAGACCGATATGCAACTGTTGATTAGCATGGCTATTTTGAATGAATTTGTCCTCGTTTTCTCGTTCACTTCAAGTGAAAGTTAGTTTCTTTCCATTTCACTGGATGCTTTGCTTACTGAGTTCTGAACTTCTTTTCTATTGAAAACGTATATTGCTATCTTCCTCGTATTTCTCGTTTTTGTGCGATCAACAAATGCTGAACGAATTTTGTTCTCAATTCGAGGGTTTTGCTATTGTCAGCGGTGTAATATTCGAGATTCAAAACTATGATAATCGTCAAATTCTGAAAGCATATTTAACTAGAGTTAGTTCTATATCATTTGACTGAGTAGTGGTATTGGGATTTTGGCAGTGTTTCAAATTCGGAAGTCAAACTCAACGGCCGAAAGGTTTTGAGCACGAAAGAGCAATCTCGCGAAATT
Organism: Fasciolopsis buskii; assembly: GCA_008360955.1. Classification (NCBI taxonomy): domain Eukaryota; kingdom Metazoa; phylum Platyhelminthes; class Trematoda; order Plagiorchiida; family Fasciolidae; genus Fasciolopsis; species Fasciolopsis buskii. The sequence goes on from LUCM01006975.1 coordinate 46,326, forward strand.
TTGGAAGTCATGAAACATTTGGTGAACTGTTTAATTTGACAACGAGGAGCCACCAGCGACCTAAGTTTGCCAAATGAAGTTGTGCATTATACACCCAAAGTCAGACACTAGGAGTTTGTTTAATTTTGGCTCAGCACCTTGGACTACAGACGGGTAAAATGTTAGTTGGAATTGGTATTCTGCTTACAATATCGACAATATAAACCTAACGCCTGGATCATATAGACCGAAGAACTGAGGAATACACAGAATTTTAAAAGCACACCATTCCAACACATTGGAGCACGTCGTCAACTCTTGTTTACCTGATAAGCGAGTGTGGTACACGGATAAAGTCAGTGTCAATAAAAGTGATAGTATCCTAGTTGATAAATCTCATGCAGATATGAGGCCGAAATATCTGACACATTAAACAGAAATTTTTTTCGTGTTGATAAATGATGAAATATTCACTTATCACCGAAGTGAACATGGCGACGAGCGAAATTTGCGGGTTTCTTCAGAAATTTCCCAATGCAGAATGTTTTACGATAAACGACAGCGACCTAGTTAGATGAACGTTTCGTCCAATTCAGGAACTGTGGCATAGGTCAGTCAGCATAAATGGCTCCTAAGACTACCAATTTTGTCGGTGCTGATCGTTATGTTCCCGTTAGCCAGCGACCTGGATGCGCGTTTAGTCAGCTGAAAAATAGGCGCTTGTCTACTCTCATTCAACTACGCCTCCACGTGGCCGACAAGCAACCGTGGTGAACACATGCACACGTGAATCACGAATCCGATTCGGTTTGAATTTCTCAGGTCAGTCGGCTCACTCGGTTGGTGCTTGTCTGGGCAGATTGAGTGTAAGAGACGAGGTTTAGGAGCACGTGATGTTCTTATCACGTTCTTTTGTGCTTACACATCGACTGGTGAGTCTTCTACTACCGTCGCACATTCCATGATTAAACAGGTGTGTTTCGTGCATTTTCAATTGCCTGCATCTCGAATGCATCATTGATAAAATTGACACTCTTTGACATTCTGAAACCACACAGGTTGGCTCGTGCAACATGAAATAAAATGTTCCTAAATAACAATTACAAAGGCCAAAGATGAATATACCAACAGTGTTCGGATCAATCGGATTGGTCGAAATTCTATTGAATTGCGTCGAAATTACTTGCCATTTTGCTAACCTTAATGAACTTTCTCGTCTAGTACACAGTAATGTAGTTGCCTATCCATTATTGTAGAATAGTATACGAATAAGGAGGACTGTCACTTCACTGAGGATCGTCACAGCCCATGACCGACATTTGCTTTGCTTCTTACTCTAAACAGAATTGCGCGAGATTTTTCGCTTCCTCGATCGCGATAGCGGAGGCACAGTCAGTGGACAAGAGCTGAGTTCGCTAATTCGATTGGTCAGTTCCAACTATACAGAACACCAGATCAAATTGTTGATGAACAAAGCGGATATGAATGGTGAGTGATCGTGCGCAGTCTGGTGAAATGCTCGCACCTGGCTGCAAAACTTTACGTCTCATTATACCGATCAGAATAAGGGGGCAGTATTTTCAAATACGACCAAACACTTGCACTGTAAAAGCCCTGATTCGAGATTATTTGTTGCCGCAAATTTTCAAGTATACTTTAGTTTAAATAAAAATAGGCCATTTGTGAATACGTTGTTTCCCAAAACGTTTCAACAGCAATTTTATATTCATTAAATAATTCACCTTGTGATATCATCGCTCAACTCACCATAAAGAAACCATGGAAGCACTGCACAGCTGCTTCATCCAGCTTGTTACGAATCATCAGCACTGCATATCCACCTCGCCCGAACTGGGACGCGAACCCGGGACAAACGATTCTGAGTCGAACGCCTTGGCCATTAGGTTACTGGGCAAGCTTTGAACGGTTTGCTGAACTTCACCACATGATGTTGGACGTGTCCGTCACTGATTTGCACGGCCACTACTAACACACACCAAGTAGCCAAGCTCTGTAGGTCATGTCCGAAGCCTTCCTCGTACTGAGGCTATCTGCAGAGATGCCATCTACTATCAGGGGTCGATTGCTCTGCGCTAGAGGTTCGTGGCCGTGCAAATCAGTGATGGATATGGAGTGCTGATGATTCGTAACAAGCTTTACATTGTTTCCGTGGTTTCGTTATGGTGAGTCGAGCGATGATATCTCATTGGAATTATTTCATGAAAACATTCAATTTTATGTTCATTTACTGCAAAGTGAACTAATTTGGGTTTGTTTGTTCCATGCCGAGACTTCAGTATCAGATTAAGTAAACACATGTGGATAATTATTAAAAAATACATTTCATTAAGTCCGGCTTTCATCACCGATTGGCAAACGTCAGCAAATGTATTTAACTTGGAATTTGCTGCCACGTGCACGATTCCGAAAAAAGCAAAAACGTACCAAATTTGTGAATATTAGTCGAGTATGTTGCATCCAGTTAGCGAATTCTCGATCGGTGAAAATTTCACCAGTGGATATGGTGGTGCATGTTCTCGATGGTGGTTATCTATTCAATGATCATGTGACTGTGGTCTATCAAGTTTTCGTCTCTTTCGCCGAAAGATTCTGACGGCTGTGATCAAAATCGGAAATTTTATATTTATTGATCAGTTAAGATATCTTACCGGTTCAGTACAAGAAACCGATACGCCTGCGCCGCTCAGCAATACAGACACCCGGGTTAACGAAACGACGTTTCACCAATGTTTTTACTGAATCTGTTACTTCAGCATGACGTGATTGACCTAAAACCAACTCAGTTCACTTTTTTGCAGATATAAGGAACGGTATGATTTGGAAAGCTAATGGTAGAACTCGGCTCAAAATCCAGTGTTTAGTTAATCTGGACCACAGATTGATTTGTGCAACAACGGCTTTTGGGTTACACTATCGGGAAAGTGATCACACTTCACGTGACTTAATGTTGGCTATTGGTTTGATTCTACCACATCCCTTTTACTGTGTGAGCGCACAGGAAATTCTACAAAATACTCCACGGTACTGAATTCGGTAAAGGAACTCTCAGAATATTCGACCATTTGACTGGGAGGAAATTGTCGACGCGACCGCACCAAATAAATCCTAACAAAATGCAGAAAAACAAACAAACAAAAATTGGTCACGTTTTTTCTCAAGAATTTATTCAGTCGGATAACTGATTATCCTGAGGAGACCATCCGAGTGTAGTATATTAAAATATGCCATTATTTTTATGAAGACAAATACTCCACCTGAATGGAAACATTTGTCCAATTATAAAGCGAGTACCAAATAACAAAGACACCGACTAAACTAATTCGAAAGTTCCATGAACTTCTTTGTAGGAAACATCTCTTCTGTTTGCACGCTTCTAGTTTGCTCCCCAGATTCAAGGCTTTTAAGGCTTTTAAAACACGATGTTGAATGGCCAAAAGTTCCTTAAATAATATTGAATTGCTGCTCACCATTCGTTACCGCGGGCTTCGAAATCAGCAGTTCTCGTCTCACAGTAAAACGTCACTAAAATTCAGGAATGTCAGTTAGTGGTTTGCCTGTAGTGTCGACTGTTTATTCAAAGTTATACAACGCGCAACACTAACGCACTCTGTATGTATAAGGCTTAATCGTGACAGCGATACTGGAAGAGGTTGTGAGATCGACCTTAAATGAACATACAAAGGAAAGAATTTACATCCTCGCATAAGCTAGTAACAATGTTTACGGCTGAATTCCTATAAGCTACATACTACAGTGCAGTTTCGCAACACCCCTGGCCCAGATTCTCGGTAAGTAAAATGCCAAACGCAAACAAACAGCAAATAATACATTAGAAGTATTACCAACCGAGTTAGAGAAGCAGGATACAAAAGTTTCGGGCTGTCCCTCTTAGGCTTACTGTCTAGCATTTACGGTCTTTTTATGGAAGGTTCCCGCAGATCCTATCCCAATAGTTGAACTCAGCCTAGAGGGTCAAGTCAACTTGTCGACTTTTCTCCCCACTTTTGTCTGAACCTTTGGTCCTGCTTAAAAGACCAAGAACAGCCATATGTTTTCTAGTCAGTCATTAAAAGTTGTGATAGTCTATTAGTCGAAGTCAGATGGCATAAGTTATTTGTTTCAGGATGAAACACATTCGGAGGCTGAATGAAGAAACACTCATTTGCCGATATATCCGGCAGCATTTCATTCCAGTGGTCTGTCGTGAATGCTACTGCTTTGTTGACCAAAAATGGGATGTACTGTCTGATTAAATTCGAAAAGCAAGTAGCGTCATCTTAAGGAGTTCAATCGAAAGCATTCTTAGGAGGTCTGTTTGTGACAAACCTCGAATAAAGGATTGGTTATGGTTAAAATCGGCCACCCCTACAATCGCTATTATGACGATATAGCTTTAATGACAAACGCTAGTGGGGTTGGACAGCACAGTTTTCCCAAAAGGAAGAGAAAAGGTTTGAACTACTCTTGGAGCACATTTTCCACTGTGGATGTTACCTGTTACCTAAAAATGCACATGTTCGGATTCCTTCGTCGAAATCCTCGGTCAGCTTCATCGGGGCAATGTTTCAACGAGCACTAGATGACGAATAGCAATTGGTTATTCAGTGTCTTATTCGAAACATAGTTTAACTCAAATACAAACAAAAGAATGAATAGCATGTCCAAAACCGGCGTTTGTCTGGCTCTGCTCCATGAAAACAAATTCCGTCGGCTGATTTACAAATCCTTTTTGAGCACACCTATTGTACGATTAAACTGCCAAGTGTATTCAGAACCAGCGGGACATTTATATTAAGGATTAAAAAGCTTCCACCTTCTTGCATCGAATAGAACTGTGTCTTCCGATTCTAGTCTGGATGTGAAACTGTCTACACATTACCAAAGCAAAGAGGTATTTGTGCCATGGAATAACCCCGGAATAACTCGTGGTTAGAAAGTGCAAGCACGACCGGTTTCGCACCAGAGGTATCATCCGACAAACGGCAAACTGCAGACAGTCAACCGAATAACAATTTCAGGGAAACCAGATTCATGTTATTCCACATGTGACATAGCAGGAAGTGAAAAGCTTATTTCAGTGTACGGAAAATCTAACAAACTATTTGTGGTATTGACCCAGACCTCTGTGATACGTGTGTGCTCTTCCTCACGGCATCCGTACATGGGTAGCAAAAATCTCAACCAAGCTACTTTCACCTATTTTCAGTAGAAGCAGCGTTTGTCGTTTCAACATCTGATGTGTTTTCCCGGCCAGAAAAGCAATTTTGGTAGCTATGCTAATCATTTTGTGGATATAAAACGAAATGATACTGTATATAATTTGCTAAAAAGCTTTTTTGTCTCTAATCACACTCGTAGCAGATCATCTTTAATCTCAGAGGTAAATTAATTCATCTGTTGTGATTACGCCAGAGACTGACTCTGGCAGCCACCAAACGTAACACAAAGATCAAGGTTTTTAGCACTGTTCTATAACCAAGATGAAAGATACCCACTCCGAGATTTTGCTCTCAGGCTCACATTGACTGGGAGTCCAAAAAAGTATATCATCAAGCTGATCCCTTGGAGATCGGCCAGCTTGCCTCATCCCTAAAGCATTGCTCACCTTCAAATTATTAGGTCATACATGTATGATGAGTCACATGTGACTCATCCAACCATCAAAGTTATTTTCTACATCTGTTTTGTATTGGATCAAAGTGAAGTTCTGTATCCCCAAGAGGCTTTAATCCTTTAAGAATATCTTAGACTATAGAAATGGTAAACGTTTTTCCGCTAACAAATTACTTATTTTGATAATGTGAAAAAACGGGAATATCTTTAGTCATGTGCAAAACATGATCAGTCTTCTCTGTGGTAAAAGACGTGTAATGCACACTTTGAATTTAGTACATAAAATTCCCGTTTTGCAGGAGTCGATTCTAGTTTCTTCCGACGTACTCATTTATCGGTTGTTTTTCGTTTTTCATGAAAAACATCGTGGATGTTCTAAATCAAAACTATTTTTGTGTATCGACTCGAGTAGATGGACGTACCTCTTTTTCCGGTCCAGGTCAGCATGTCTAAATATTGCAGTATTCACGTCGATGCTCAAGAAACGCAGTAGATCTAAGTAAAAATGTAACTTTGTGAACATCCTCCATGAATTCTGGAGAATTTGTTGAATACCCAGTTGTTTGTTATCCAAACGATTCTAACTGGATTCGGGTTAATTGAGTTTACAGGTGATTCCAGACCCGATTTTAACTTATGCACCAGAATCGAATTCCGTTCTTACTTCCCTCACTAAAAAACTGAAGTCAATTTCGCGCTAGAATAACGCATTATGCATTCGTAAATATTAGAATATTCAACCATGAGATCAAAAAATCAATGTGATTAAACATTTCCATTGCAACTAAAGAGAATCCCATACTAAACGTTAAATACCATAGATAAGTGGCAATGCAAATATGACCACGGGGACAATTCCCCAAGAATCCGCTTGCTAAATCTGCTTTTAATGAGATGCTATTTGTAAGTGGATAGGAAGGCAGATGAAGGTGGGATGTTCCAAAATTTGTCAGTTCCATGAAAAAAGAATGTGACACTTCTGGATAGAAACTTGGTCAGAAAGTTTGGAATTTGGAAAATAGAATGGGGGGATAAAGGTCACACGTACAAGAACTCACGAAGCTACGCGGAGTAAAACCAAATTGTCGTCGACAGGAAAAGGAGTTAAACAAATTCTTGATGACGGCTAGTGCAGGCTAGATGACAGGAATAAATCATTGATCATTGAGGATGGTTTTACCCTGAACTCGATCAAACAGAGAAAAAGAAGTACACAAATCCTCCGCTCATCCCTCCAAGTTTAATGCATCCTATATGTCCAGGACTGATTTCAGCCATAAGCGCTAAATGGGAAACCTGCTTTCAATGCAGTGCGAGAAGCCAACTGAGATACAGAAGAGGCTCAAAGTGAAGAAGTTATAGATTGATCGAAAAGAAGGACAATCTGTGAGATGATCTGGTGAATCAAAGCACATGAGTGGTGAGGGAAGCAGAAAGAATCAAAGCTATAATGTTAATAACACAGCGATGTTGGTAGATGCAATGCGCCAAAGTTTCGACTACCGTGGGTAGTCTTTCTCAAGGCAAGTTTTACAATCAAAAGATTTTGATTTCAGCGATATACTAAGGAGATTAGGACGGTAACCAAATTTGTTGCTTACATAACACAAAGTATGAGGAAGAAAGGCACAATTAAGGCTGGTATTATCAGCAGGGGATTGGACCGGATTGAATGCACTGAATGGATATTTCTTGGTGATCTAAAGAAAGTAAGCAGGATGTAAATATCCGGACCAAACGACGTAAGGAGTGTATCGAAAAATCGATGCGCCATGTATTGGTTTTTATTGTGAATGATATAATATTAATAACACAGCGTTGTTGGTAGATGTAATGCGCCAACGTTTCGACTACCGTGGGTAGTCTTTCTCAAGGCAAGTTTTACAATCAAAAGATTTTGATTTCAGCGATATACTAAGGAGATTAGGACGGTAACCAAATTTGTTGCTTACATAACACAAAGTATGAGGAAGAAAGGCACAATTAAGGCTGGTATTATCAGCAGGGGATTGGACCGGATTGAATGCACTGAATGGATATTTCTTGGTGATCTAAAGAAAGTAAGCAGGATGTAAATATCCGGACCAAACGACGTAAGGAGTGT
>LUCM01006975.1:58742-81742 GCA_008360955.1 Fasciolopsis buskii
ACACTCCTTACGTCGTTTGGTCCGGATATTTACATCCTGCTTACTTTCTTTAGATCACCAAGAAATATCCATTCAGTGCATTCAATCCGGTCCAATCCCCTGCTGATAATACCAGCCTTAATTGTGCCTTTCTTCCTCATACTTTGTGTTATGTAAGCAACAAATTTGGTTACCGTCCTAATCTCCTTAGTATATCGCTGAAATCAAAATCTTTTGATTGTAAAACTTGCCTTGAGAAAGACTACCCACGGTAGTCGAAACGTTGGCGCATTACATCTACCAACAACGCTGTGTTATTAATATTATATCATTCACAATAAAAACCAATACATGGCGCATCGATTTTTCGATACACTCCTTACGTCGTTTGGTCCGGATATTTACATCCTGCTTACTTTCTTTAGATCACCAAGAAATATCCATTCAGTGCATTCAATCCGGTCCAATCCCCTGCTGATAATACCAGCCTTAATTGTGCCTTTCTTCCTCATACTTTGTGTTATGTAAGCAACAAATTTGGTTACCGTCCTAATCTCCTTAGTATATCGCTGAAATCAAAATCTTTTGATTGTAAAACTTGCCTTGAGAAAGACTACCCACGGTAGTCGAAAATTTGGCGCATTACATCTACCAACAACGCTGTGTTATTAATATTATATCATTCACGATAAAGTAAGCAGGAGCTTGAAACCTTGGGAAACATCTGCATTCAAGAGGAGTGGCAGATACGGAATTTTGTCAACTCGACGATAGATGGTTTACTTCCTGAGGAAACTGAATGCTCGTACTATTGGCTGCAGGAAACCCGAACCTGGTCAGTTTTGCCAGTAGACCTTCATACCTACCTCGGTCCAAGGCCTTGGACGTATCGAGCGATACTAATTATACTTTCTCGTAGTTATCTTATACAACCAACAGGAGTGAGTTGACAGCTAGCAAGTTATCGATTAAACAGTGTTTTCAGAATCCGTATATCATTTGAACAAAATTACTAGTCAAGTCGGAAATATACGATGAAACATCAGGAGGGAGACAGCAGTCGTCATAATGATAAGAAGCCAGGAACCCGAGGAAATCGTCGCAGCTGGCTGAATCATGGCGCCGATATGTATATGTTGAGAAGGGTAGGGGTTTGCAGTGAATAAAGTTAGTGAAGAATACATTAGTACGATGGTCCCATGATCTCAATTTCCTGTAACACACCTACTCTCCAATGGAAATAAGAACCAATTTTTATTCTGAAAGTGATCAGCAATAGTGTAAACCAGAGACTTGTTGCTAAGGTTAGTAAAATCAGCAGATAATAGATAAGCGAAATTGGCCACACAAACAAATTATTTTGAACGCAGAGGAATAGTGCCAACAATAGTCATAATTTGCCTTGAGAAAGACTACCCACGGTAGTCGAAAAGTTGGCGTATTACATCTACCAACAACGCCGTGTTATTAACATTGTATCATTCACAATTAAAACCAATACATGGTGCATCGATTTTTCGACGCCCTCCTTACACCATTTGGTCCCAATAGTCACAAAGGTTTATATGCTATCGCCGAAATCTGGCCGGTTCATAACGTGATATCTCACCAGTTTTGGCCGGCACATCAGGAAAACGTTGTTGTTTTCGATGTACTTCTATAAAGGACAGTATTCCAGCACGCAGATGAACCGCGAGGAACTGAATTCAGAGCTTCAAATGAATGATTGAAGCGTTTCAAAAACCGTCACAACGTTCGTCTTGGGAATATTAATGGGGCAGCAATAGTTATGCATGATGTGAAGTTACAAGACTGAATCACACACATGTTGAAACTGATGAAACTTTATTCTCCCATTCCATATCCAAAACAGAAATGAAACTGGTTTTGTTTACCAAAGCAGTAGTCAAGTTTACCGACGTGAGAAACTACGAGAAGAGTGCCCAACATTTGAGCTTTGCTTCAACAAAGAGGGGGAATCAAACTGAACATTTTTAACTGCAATAGTTCCGTTAACGTGACCAGTACTAAAAAGTCTCAAACTAATCCTTTGTTCTTTCATGAATGATGATCATCAAGGCGAAAACTGCTATGTTCTGCTCATCTTAGTCAACTCTCTCTCTTCGCCACGAGACAACGGCTTCTGCAACGTCATGCTCTTCCTTTTGGCTGTAAATCTTCAGCACTGACGCAGTCTTTTCCCCACCCCCCGGAGTGCAATTTGGGCTTGCAAACTAGTGAAAGGGAAACCGACCGCTCAGAATTTTAAGAACACGCAAAATGTACAGCGGCGACGGTTTAACTTCATCCATCTCGTTCTGGATGTCTTGTACTGGGCTAGGGATGCTGTTTGTGGGATCAGGTTTTTCTCATTTTCACTGCCAACTTCGACATCAAAGTTTTCAAGGCATAATACGGAGGAAGGTGGGAATAAACTCACACTGGTTGAACGTATTCACCGAAGAAGTATTATGACGAATGAGAGAACTTTTCGTAATGCTTGAAACAAGTCACTTATTGATTGTGAAGTGGTTATGTTCCAGTTAGCTGATTAAGCATGCATAGAGAATGAAAAATAGAATCACCATTGTTGGGTTCTGTTCGAATGCTTTACATGAACAACTTGTTGAAATGGGTTTCAGGTTTGATGTCTGCTGTTCGATCGAAAGCAAATATTTCATGTCTTATTTATGTAAGCAAGAAACGAGTAACATACGGTTAGGGAATTCATGAGTTGATGGGCAATGCTGGATATGTCGACAAGACTTCTTGGTTTCATTAGTTAACACAATCCTTTTTGTATGTCACCAAAGCCTTAGAAAGGAACTTTACTTTGTCGTGATCCGTGGTCACTGATCAACGGATGTTGTGCGCGTGAACCAAGTTAAACGAAATGTTCCGTCTACCTAACACGGTTGAAATATAAACATTTTACTAAATTTCGTCTCTTTCTTGATGAGTTGGTGAAATAGCGCATGGCTTGCATTTAATATATCTCTGCAGTATCAAGGGGGAAAAAAAGAAGTATTAACTTTTTTCTAACGCACAGAAAGCAACATTTGGGCAATCTGTTTGAAATGCATGCTGACCACTTCATGAGCTACGGACGCCTTGTGAAAGGAATTAGTAATGCACATTCATTTACTGCATGAGTTGACGAGTTGGCGAATAAAAAGAAAAACTCACGGTCGAACAAATTTCACATGAGTTTCCCAAAACGTTACTAACAGCAGATTCGCTGATAGCTGTGTACAGATAGGCGGTGTCTCGTCACGGATTTGTATATGCCTCATTTTGAATTTTCGATAAACAGACATGAGTTGCCTTGGCAACTGGTAGCAGAAACAAAACTCATGCTGAATGTTTTTCAGTGTTTTTTGTCGAATTGATTTTTTCAATGAATTTTAGAGTTAACGAACGATTCGCGATGGGCGGTGATATGGTAATTAGTACATTCAGTTTCTGTTAAAGAAAGAAAAAAAGATTAGGAATACGGAATGAATTTCTAGACTTTCTGATTGTCAGAAATTGAAATTGGACAAAATGCTGAATATTTAACGTTAATAGATTTATAGACATTAAGCAAAATTTTCGAGGTATAGGTCAAACGAACTTTTAACTCTGTGAGATGGACCTGACGAAGCTTGGTTTTTAAAACTATTCCAAGACTCATGACTAAGCAAATCCTAAACAAAATTGCCATTAGACGGCTTGGAGGGCTTCATTCATGTGTTTAAGAGTTCAATGACCAGTCTCTTACTAAAGTTTTTTCAATAAGTGTTTTGCTACTTAGTTCTACTTCTTCTATTTCCATGGATTTTCACTATTGATTGCCTTTGTCGACCAGAGGAGGTTATTGAAAATTTAGCTGTTTCGCATACGGATGGATGAACAAAATTTCTCCGTAAGCATACGACCGGGGTCGCGGTTATTGCCGCCCTTCACGCATGCGTCCCCGGTACTCTCCTGTCCAATTATCCCTATGCTAGTGCGTTCCTTCCCTAGTTTCTCACTAGAATCTCTTGAATCGTTAGGAGCGTGAATGGATGCTAATTCCATTTAAGAATTTTGTTCATCCCTCCGTATACGAAACATACTACTGAGAAGAAAGACCAATACTTTCGGGCCTTGTGTTCCCTTTCTGAAATTTATCCTTGCCTGACTAAGGAAAATCCTGCGATGCATCACCATGTGATTCTTATATGGACTTATCATCCATTGACGCTCTTAACGATTCGAATGAGGTTCTAGTTAGAAAATCTCACTGTTTTGTGGGAAGCTAACATATGTAGAACGGGTGTGGTGAAAATAGAGGAGAGAGGTTTACTATCACTGTCGTTAGTCTGATCTGCATGTTTATATTCGTATTATTTCTTTTCTAGCGTTATATAGATAGTAGTTAATTTCCTCGCTTCGCAAGTTGTACTTACAATGTCTGGGTAAGGCATTGTCTTAACGCACCCCACCTTGGCACGAAAGTCTGCATTCGTGATTTGTAGTCGCTAGACTCTCTGAGGCAAGAGGATCAACAAGACGGCCGTGAATATCGTTTCCTTCCCAAATAGGCTCAAATGGTTTATCCAAGATGGTGAGGCGAAAAAGTCCACAAATTAAAGGTCGATTAGGTGAGGAAGGTGGTTTGGTCGCAATTCAGTTTTCAATAATACTGAGAAGTAATCAGTAGTGGGGCATGATAATATTATACTTACTAATCGCTTATCTTATTTGCCTGTTGCACAATTTTAAATCTGAAGGAATAACTCAATGTCAAAAAACCTACCGAATCGGATCATGACCGTGTGTAGGAATATTTCAACTATACACATATCAAGGCGACTGCCTCATTCATTCGACTATTACCGGTAGCCGCGTAAAACTGAAACAGTTTGTCCAAACCAAAAATTGCGGTCTATCTCCTTGTGATTCGTAAACAGGAGTACGGATTCTCTTCGGCCGACAAGTCATGCCTCAACATGTTTACCCCTAGTCTGTGTTTTTTAGACATTAGTGCCACTCGGATTTTTCAATGCCTACCGCGTGCCAATGTTTCGGTACGTGTGTAGCAGACGGCCGTAAAGATATGAAAAAGCGGTGCATTGCAGGAAAAGCTTCACACCTTTGCTATGGATGCTAACAGTCGATAGCACTGATCTAAGGGCTTGACTAAACAGATATTGTTTCACACTTATTTAGGATCGACGCAACATTCTTGAAAGGCCCCGAGCGAGTGGGTTTGGAGGCAAGGTGACTTTAAGTTGAGCTGACTACTGATAGCTAACAAATTATGTGATTCCGGAGTCATTTTCACAGATTTTCACAAGGTATCTGTACAATTCTTAGCATTGTTAATGATAGAATAGAATTTTTTTATTGTGCAGCAAATCATAAACTACTGCAAAATGCCGTTCTGTGGTCGCAGATAGTCGAAAGTTATTTATCTGGAATGTGGACGAGAAAGCCATGAAGACATCACAAAATCAAGATTTGCAATAAGTGTCATGGTGATAGTGTTGTTTACTATCGTAAACAATATTCGCAGGATGTAGAATGGTTTTGTTAGGGTTCTCACGGTTGAATTATCCCTGATCACCGGACTGCGACAAACAAACGAAGTCACACACACACACGCACACACACACACGCGCGCACACACACACACACGCACACACAGGAAGTCGCACTTGCAAAGGGGGTGTGAAAGTTGTGATGGTTAATTGTTTTCCAAGGCAGCTCCAAATTATGACAAACATGGGTGAAGTTTAATAGCGATAGTAATATTCTTAAAACGATTAGAAGGTTTTTTAATCTTAACTTTTCTAAGAAATATTCAAGTCCCCCAATGAGTAATCAAGTCCGAAGAGATTTATTGCCAGAGAAATTCTTTTAGTAGGTTCTGGTCGGCCTAGTACTTACACCGTCAACCAAGATTTGTAGTTATGCAATCGATTTGGAAAATCAGTTTCTTTCATGAGAATTGGTGCTGTGGTTTGTGAGAGTGTTTGATTGGCTGGAGCCAGAGTGACGCTTTTGTATTAGGTTCAGCCTTAATTTCACATATGTACTTTGAGATGTTTTTGGCTACTCCAGTTCACAGTATTTGGTTGCTGCTACCAGTATATGCTCCCTCTAAGATGCAAGACAAGGTGCGGGTGCAAGCAGAAGTAGAACCAACCGTGTGAAATGTCTGAACCGGAATGTGAGAAGGTGCTTTGTGACTGAGTTAAGACGTAAGGCAGCAGGAAATTGGTTTTATAGGATGGTTGCATTTTGCTGTGAAATGTGGCATCACTGAATCTCTTTAGTAGGGAAGAGGTGAGTGATTATCCTTCATGAGAATCCATTGGGTGATTATTTTTGTCTGGATTTTTAAGTGGAGGTGGATACGAACAGAACGATTCAGAACTCGGAAGTAAAGCTTCTAATGATTAAAGTGATCATAAAAATGTCTTTCTCTGATCCAGAAGAACATTTCAAAGGAGAACGTTGGTTTAACCATGTCAGCCTAACAACTCTAATACATATGTTTGTTTTTCCACCAGGAATCTCGACGGAGAAAGAGTCGTTATTCAGTACAGTGGTTTTTCAGTTGCATCCAGTCGGTTTGGGTATCCTTTAATTCTAACAGTGGAAAACCCGGTTAGCCGCTGTTTGACCGGTTCTGTCATTCAGGTCATCGATCCATGCCAGTGGTCCGATGTTGGCTGCTCTAGTAGCTTAAATCCGCCAACCTTTGACCGAAATTCTTGGCTTACATATGTCTAACAAGGTGATGAACATCTTACATAAACGATTAATATAACATCTATCGTGATCTTGCTCTCATTTACACCAGCAGTTGCAATGTACTGTTCGAGAAAGCTCAATTACTCCAGAACCGCAAGTGTCAATAAATTCTATCCTGAAAATAAGATGGAATTCACAAGTGGGATAAACGTACGCCGGTGTTTGCTGGTCGCGAACGGAAGTGCTACATTTTTTGTTTACTCCTTTGGATTTTGTTGGGTCGTATAAAACTTTTCAGCCTTAATGGTTGAAGTCCTCAGAGCGGCCTATTCTAATGCCACAGTTATGGTTAGCTAGTTAGATTACGTCCGCGTCAGTCAAAAGCAAGATGATTTTCGTGATTGGACTGGCTCAGTTGATCAAAATCTTACGGACTACCGTAATTGACCTTTTGACTCCAGTTCAATAACTCATAGAAGTGAATGAACTGATAAGTTTCTCGGTATTCGTCAGCGTTCCTGAATCTCGGAACAATGGCGATCCAGTTGAGTAAATTCTTTTTACATCTTGGCGGCATCGAAAGTTTACAAATCGCTGCCAGTAACTCAAGAACAATATTTTTCCAATGCGGTCGGATTAAAAGAGAACCTAGGCAAATATTTTTCTCTTATACAGTGCATATTGCTTGATTTCATGATCAGCGTTGCGTACATTATTGGATCAGCTTTTGCAGGCAATCATTTCCACGACCGCTTCCACACAGTAGGTCACGATCTCGGCAAAATGATCCCAGTGAGATAGCGAACCCCCCCCTAAGATCCATGAAAATAATGCTGATTTTTTGGATACATGCAAGTGGTCAGCACAAGTTTATTCGAAGAGCACTTCAGCTTCACAATTCAGGTGACAAATATTAAAACATTTCGATTCGGGAACACAAATGTAAGGAAACAAAACTGACCAGCACGGTTTCCTCGTGATAACTCTGTTGCTGCAACTGAGTTTATCCAAATTTGTTGAAGATACTGTCCAATGACGAATCACTTCTTGATCAATAAAACAAAATTAAATCTTAAATGCACACCGTCTTGTTTCTTGTAGGTGATGGTGAAATGGGATTTGAAGAATTTGTTCGCCTTCTGTCCAGTGAACCAACTGACGCACAACAAGAAACATCGGCTACACGGGAAGCGTTTGAAGTGTTTGATGCAGTAAGTCCCTATACGCATTGCGATATCTCCGAGTGATTATATTGATATTCGCGAATTAACCGAACTGTCTAGTCTCCAAACGATAGACTTTTCTGAAACAATTCTGAAATTCAGATTTGTTTTTGACTTTCGATTTCTATTAATTTATCAAGAAGCTCTCTGCTCCGTGTGATCCATCAAGACAAAATGGCACCAAAATGTGGGAAATTTTAAGTGATAAAATTAGAGTTTCGCAAACCGCCAAAGCAGATGTTGAACTTCTGCCTAACCAACTGTACACTATAGCCGGAATAGTGCAGAAGAATCAAACGAAAGGTTCGATTACATCAGTACGATGTTCATCTTGAAAAAATATTTTTTGTGAATTTTTTTATCGCATTAATGTGCACACAGAGAATACGGTGGTATAGTTATAGATAAACGTAAGACAATAAGTCGTCAAGTGCCGGAAAGCAGAAAATTCATTAAGACCAAATAAAAAGCAAAAAAATATTGCCTAATATTATTGGTGACCAGTGAGATTTGTTTCTATAACACGATCTTCATTGGATGGTGTGTTTCATAAAGCTTTATAAGTAGTGAAAATCAGGCCTTTGATCGACAGCTCATTGACGTGACGCGATTGCGTGCCTGTCATTTTCGAAGCCCTATGAGAATTGATTGAACTGCTCTCTGTAGAACTGACCGGCTTTTCCAAAATTAATGGGCGGTCACACGGCTAAAAGTTTGTGAACAGTAAACAACCCTTATTTATTGACAAACCTGTGGAACAGTACGCATCTCGGTTCAGTTCCATCTGACCAGAAGGTACAAATAGAATTCGACCTATGCCACCTTTCTTTCACCGTTATTCGGCTTCAGCCTTGCTGTATTTCCTGATTAACAGAGTAAACAAAGCGAGTATCGTTAGCAAAAACGATGGGACGAACTTCTGTGAACAGCAAATCGTGGTTGTCGAGGCGTCATTCAAGAAGTTCGCAGCTCTTTTTGACACGAAGCCATTGAGTATGATGTTTAAGGTGGCGATTTTAAGACAAAAATTCCAAAATACCCTATTCTATGCAAATAAGAATGAAGTTTTCCGTATTCAAGAAGAGTATAAAAAGTATGCAACTAAACACAACCTTTTGGTATTCCTTTCCTCCATGCCCGTGTATATGTGTATGTAAAAATGTGAACAGGAAATAATGGGTAATCCTAACATCCTTGGATAACCAACAGATTACTGGCATGTTCTAGCGCAAAATGTCAGCACGAAGGTGCTAGTCGCACAAGTCTCGCGTGCATACGATTAATCCTTTTATCAAATTATAGTAATAGTCTTTAAATATCAGTTATCATGTCAAAAAGCATAAGGACTCTTACCATCTTCAAATATTCAAAGGAACAATTTGCCAAAACCCCAACAGGCTGTTAGTTTGTAGCAGTGGAAACAAATTGTATCAAACATTTTTCGTTTTATTGTACAAAGGTAATTGGAAAGTGATTTCATTGCAGTATAATTCAAACCACTGTAACTAGAGTTTGGCCACGACTGGCTCACCGGTCTATTTTGGGACACAGTTACCTAATGTTCGTCGCTTTTCATACCCAAAATCTACCAACGATGCGAACGAACGACATAAACTGTGTTGGCAACCTTTTTGCTGCATTCTCACAAGCTAATTACCACTCCACCTCGTCAACTTGTTTTATCTAAATTGTAAGACGAGGCTGTGCGGATGCCAAAAACGTGAGATCACCGAGTTTCGGTCCTGGGTCGTGTGACTGAGAGGCCAAATCATGTCCGGGGAACAAGGCGAATCGACAAGCTCATCTGGTCTCAGGTGAATGATGCATGGTCCAAGGGTCTGATAGAATGTAAGCCGGAAAGCTTACTGTTTGCCCTAACTCCGAGACAGAACAAATCTGATTTTCGTGACAAGCTCAGAGGCTTGGAGAGACGTTGTTCAGACCGTGAACCAGAGACAATAAGCCCGTTAGATGTGGACGATATGCAAACGAGCTTTAACCTTGGCATACCACTCCAAGGCTGAGTTCAGAAAACGTAATATTGAAATGACAAATTTTTAAGTGAATGTGAGATGCTGTCTAATTTGAAAACGAACGGGTATGGCAAATCTTGCTCGCTACCGGTGCATCTCATTGGGTAATTAAACATCTCAATGACCGGACCATGATTTGTAGCCGGTCTTCTCACAACTGTTGTGCAAAGAACTAATACCACACACCCGCGCAAACGCCTGACCTACAGAGCATCACACTCCATTGACGTCCATTCACCAGCAGGCAAAATACAAAACTGAAGTTTGTCCTGGGTTTTTCTTCACAAATTGTTAGAAGATAGGTGATAAATCATGGGCTGGCGATTGATGTACCCAATTGGCCAGTGAGATGCACCAGGAACTGGCGAGGTTCACCACAGCTGCTCGTTCTTAAATTAAACGTGCAAGTTCTAATATTCACATAACAGCTTCTGATTCCAGTGTTATTTTTTCCGAATTCACTCTGAAAATATTATAGATTTATATAAATCGTTTGATTATGAGAAGTGAAAGGAAGCTGCCGTGTTGACCGTCCAGTGGCTATTTGATCGTTCTCGCTTGATTAAGTAGAATCCGGACGACCGATTGAAGTGGCTGGTTAGAGACTACGAAAACAAGGTCAAAATAGTAGCAGAGAGCTTTCATATTTTTCCGAGTCGAGTTAAACACCCAGGCACATTAGTTTAACCAAGATTATGCCTCACTCTAACTTATGAGTAAGCTTTGTAAGCGTATAGTTCTCGACAGATGCTCGAGAAAATGTTCCCATGAAATAATTCACCGTGTGATAGCATCGCTGAACTCACCAGTAAGATACCAGGGAAGCACTGTACGTCTGTTTCGTCCTTGTTCTGTGTACGTATGTCCAGCACAAATAAGCACTGAGAAAACGCAAGTTGGCGAACAAGCTCATCTTCGGTTGTTAGCATTCGTTTAAGTCAGATAAGATGGGTGTAGAAGGGATTTGTGGTGTTACATGTATAACCCGAATACAGATGAGCGTGTTGTGTTAATTGTTTTGTGGTCTAGGGTTTACACTGGGTCAGGGTAGTTGCGGGGCGACCACAAATTTTTTTAAACGCACATTCGAGGATTGTGAAGACAGATTGCGACAGCCTCCACAGCGCTCAAGAGGTGCCCCTCTGCCAACCTAGCATATTGACCCCTGACCTTATACAGGATCCCGAAAGCTTGCGTCACATTCACGGTGTGGTTACTGTGTGCTAGGTGTGAAACTATTGCATTGTTAATCAACCTAATTGTTCCATTGCCGAACCATGCAGGGTGGTGCTCAAGTTTGCGTTCCTGCAAGCGCCTGGCTGTGCAGCTGATCTAATCCGACCCCTCCTAAACGGTTCTTCTTAATATAATGTAATGCAATGGCATGAGTACGGATAAACGAAAACGAGTTTTTTCACCAACTTATTTTCTCAGTGTGCTCAGTTGGAATTTTCAAAGACCAAATGGGTATCTACGGGCAAGGTAAAAATAACGTTCCAGGCAGCAAATTGTCCTGCTTGGAAATTTTTCCTGTGCGAAACTCGATCTGGCTTTATTAAAATAGTTTTTTTTAATGATGCTATTTGTTTTCGGATAAGTCTTTCTGTTATTGATTTTCACTGCCTGTCTGCTCCTCGCTGGATTCAGGACAACGACGGATACATCACTAAACTGGAGCTACTTCAGGTCATGACACGTATTGGACATAATTTTACGGGTAAGTTTGCGGTGTGAAATTCTTTTCAAAATGGAACATGTTCGTTCACAGTTGGTGCGATCAAAATTACACAGTTAAATAGCCAAGAAATTCTGGGACCAATTTAATAGAAAATTTCTAATAGTTGTGTTCCCAAATAGCTTAAAGGAATACGATGGGAAAAGTTGAAAATTGGACGTTTTGAATCAAAACAACTTGGGGCGCGGGATAAATTATATCCCAACTGCTTACCCAAAGTCGATACACGCTAGTGAATGTTGCAATCGTTCAGTTCCCCCCGAAGTTGTTGTGCAAGTTCAACGTTCAGATCGCGGCATGAACGATGCATATGTTCGAACACAATGGAAATCCATTACCGCTACCCGAGTCTAACACACCGTGTGTTTTTAGGTAATACAATGTTGATGACCAGAAAATAATCTACCTCCTTTTAGACTATCCATTTGGGACGAAATTAGTTGGTTTGCTGTTCAAATATTACCCTAGTGCGGTTGCATCTGTTTAGAAACAAGTTTTCTTACAAGCAAATATGCCAAACTGTGCTTCTTAACTAACTGAGGCAGTGTTCGTTCACACTGTTCTAATGACGATATGAATTGAACAATTGTAAATATATATTCCTTCACCCAGGCGAGGAAGCCAAAATGACGTACGAAATCAAAATAATTGACTATTGAAATGATACATGGTCTGAAAAAATGTCAGCTTCGCTACGGAAAGGATCGATCTGCAAAAATGAATATCTCTTGCGACGAGTTGAATCAACTAGGCGCCTCAGTCCGGGCTGGACAAACAAGCAATTTGGAGTTTAATGACTTTTACAGTGATCAGTTTCAGGTTTCCGTGCTTTGGTTCTTTCATCGCAAACTAAACGAAACAGTCTTGTTGCATTGTGTGCAATGTTGTCAGGTGCTTCAGCTAAATGCGACCATAACCAGTGCACAACTAGTCGTTCGGATCACAAATGGACATCCAGACTGTACGTGTATTGCAGCTTTTCAATTTCAAATTACTTTTTCAATTCCTAGAGGTGAATGTTAGTACCTTGGCGAAAATGGATGGTCGAGGAACCGTATGGCCTTATCAACACTGAGCAGAAAAAGGTGACTTCACAACGGGTTCCATAAATCTACGGTTATTCGTTTGACGTTCAATTGACACAGTTAATTTGAGTGGGACATGACATGAAGTCGGATATGGCATGAATAAAATTCCCCGCATCAAAAACCACGTTGCTAACACTAAAACCCATGCGAAATCAGAAATGTACTGTATCCAGTATGTATCCATCTCAGTACCAAGGGGCTGTTTTACAGTATTTTATACGTAGCGTATAATTTCAGCAATCGTTTATGGTATTTTAGCCTCTAATTATATTTCTGTAGTCTTTGCTCGTGGTTTTGACCCAACTTTCCTTGTTGTGGGACCTATTAGAAATTACCTTCCTAAGTGGAACAATAAAACAAGGCTTTAACATGTTAAAAATGCATTGAAGTTTTATTTTCGAAGTGTATTTCATAAATCCGCTTGTGTGATAGCGCCTTCAGTTAGTGTTAGACAACGACAATCATAGAAGGCACACAGATGAAAGGAAACTCCGCGGATGGCCATGTGGCTTTTAATTGTGATCTCTTCATCACGTCCTATAAATCACCTCGACATTCCTGTAGATGATTCTTCATGATGAATTTGAATTTGATGACAACTTCTAATGCATCGAGGAAATGATTACATGATAGTAGGTGCTGAATCCAATGCTCTGGTTGAACATTGGAAACATTACCTCATATATAAATCAATAATTTGACAAGAATGAAAACAGTGAAGCTAAGAGGCATCCAAGGCTGACATTCACTATGGTGCAGTCGAGATACCCTCCAATTGTCAGATGGTGAATGAGTGCGATGTCTTTTATTGTCAAAACCTTCCGGATAGGTAGGCAGAACCCCACCAATAAAAATCAATAAGGACTAGTTGAGTTAATGATCAGTTCGACTAGGTTACGAATCAAAGCGAAGTTCGGTTCGGTCTCTCCATACAGTTGAAGTTATCGAACAGTTGCTACGCCTTAAGAGATCGAAAACACTAAACGTCATACCCGTAGGTGCAGCACTTCAGTTGGAAATTCTCAAAGTATTAATTGCTCAGCCGATAGAAATACAGTCTGGATGCCGGCAACTTACATTCGGTCACAAAACAAATCCAAACAATACGTGGATCCAAACTCGGCATTAAATCGGGGTTCACAGGCATCATTGTCATCCAAGTTTCCTTGTCTTTCGCGTTGTTTCGGGTCTGATACCAGTAAAACTTGCTTGTCACTTCAGATTTTGTTATCCCAATTGGACATTTTCACGTATCATAATGCAGTGAGGCAAGAGAAAAATAATGGAGGTCAAAATATCATTGAGCGCGTGCTAAAACACCATGCTTTGTGGCAAAATGGCTAAACACTATACCGCTGTTTGGTAAAAACAAGATATTACGACTGAGCATTCTGTACCACCGATATTTCTCAACGTCAGTCCTAAATCACAAGTTCTTTCCAAATAGCATGACTAACCTTTGGCTAAGCGTACGGTCAATTGATTTTATTCGAGGTAAACACCAATGAAATTAATTTTCCGTTTGCATTTGCATTTACGCAGAACAGTTTGCACGCAAGTTTGCATGTAAAAAAAACAACAATATCACTACCACTACCATAACGTGAAAAATATGACGAACTCATCATACAGATCTATAAATCTGTGCCAAATGAAAATGAATTGACGATATAAGTTAATGGTAACTTATTCGCAAATGTGTGAAATCGGTTGAAGTGAGCGGGTACAGGAGTGCGATTTACGCACAAACTACTGAATGATAAAGAAAATTTTATAAAATAATTTCAGGACATTTGTGATAGGAACATATGAAGAAATTTGGGAAACCTCGCTGATCGTGGTGAAGGAGTGTAAAGTCATCCGTCAGGAGAGCTAGTGAAATGGGGGAGAACAGTGAACGGGCAACTGGGAGAATAAATTGTTGAACAAAACTGACTATCACCAATCGCTATCCGGTGATAGTTTTGTCTCAGGGATATTCCTGAAAGAGTTTATCTGCCTAGAGTGTAATCATAAAAGACCACAGAACTACACGTTACTGTTTTCATGTAGAGGAGGTGAAACTTCTGAATTGTGTGGCCGACACTCAATGAAAACCAGTAGAACAGTTATTCCCACTGCACATGTTCAGACCGTGCGAGAGACTAGGTTGCTTATCAATCATCGCACTGGGGTAGTACTGCCTCAAATGAGTTAATCGTTTGTGTTATCAGTCCAAGTTTTGTAGTGCACGACACACTAGAACGTGACGAAATAACTATCCAAAAGAATGACTGAACACATTTAGGCCGTTTTTCACAAGGGCGTAGTAGCAGTAATAGACAGCATGGTCCCGTAATACCTACTTCACGAAGGACATCAGATTGACCTGGCGATAGTCTTCGAAACCATCCTAAGTATATAAAAGATTAGTACCGAAGAAACGCGCAGTTTTACCATGGTTGCTGAATGCATAGCACCTGACTATTAAATACGGAAGTGATTGTTGTCTTGACCAGGACTATTGACGTGGTAAGCACTGACATCTGTTCTATCTCTACCCAAAAATTTTTAGGTTCATTTTATTTTCACAGGTATACCAAATATTCTTCTATTACACATTTTGACACATGTATCTATTCGCACACTTTCCTCTTTTGTCAAGCCGTCACATTTGTTTTACTCAATTACCCGTTTTCAGCCACGGGGTACACATTTTTATCCTTGCTTCTCAGTACGAAATGCGTAAGATTCTAAAGCAAATGGAACGAAAATAAATTTATTCCCATTTTCCAAGTAGCCTAATGCAAACGAAACCCAGACTGTTGACACCTGACCTGACACAAGGTCCGATAAGGTGGCGTCACATTCACGGTGTGGTTAGTCTAGGCTAGGTTGGCTTGAGCTTAGTGGACTGTGTCGCGATCTGTCTTCACAATCTTCTACTGTGCGCTCAAAAACAATTTGTGATAACCCTGGCCCAAACCCGTCCCAATGCATACCCTACACCATACTACAACTAGTAAAACAAGTTCATCTGGATTCGAGTTATGCATGGGATACCGCTAATCCATTCTTACTCATATTTCTATCTGATTAATCCAGTATCTTCAAATTCTTTCTAATATATTGCGACAAAAGGGCATGAGTTCGAATCATTGAAAACGAGCTTGTTTGCGAACCGGTGTTTTCTCGATATAGTCAACGGGAATTACCAAACAAGTGAAATCATTCAAACGAGCAAATGAATGGTACATAATATCTTTTATGCGACGATTTTTGGGCTCACAGGATACACACGTCATGAAAATGCCACTGTTTCACCGATTCGGATAAATCCCGGCAATTTTGAAATAATGAACGAACGTCCTTACTTGAAGGGATGGGAAAAATCATCCTGTCCGCCGATAGGCCGCCAAGAGCCACTTGACACCAAGCAAATGCGCCTTTTTTCAATTTTTTGGCAATTGCAAATCGTATCATCTTTGGGAGATTCCGTCAGGGTAGGTTATTTTCCGAACTATGCGTTTTTCATTACAGTGAGGAACGCCCGATATATATTTTAGAAAACATGTCAATATACATTTCCCAGGGCAACCAAGGTGACAGAGACATTGCGTTTGGGTAGGCCAGGCAGACTAGCAATAAACACTGGTGGCTGCACTGATCGCCAGCTGATTCAGAAACATATGCACATACATTACTAATAAAGGTGAACCGAATTAGGCGAGATTAAATCCTAGGCTATTGTACTTCGATCAGTTTGGACCCCAACATAAATTTCGTCAAGTTTGCTTTACCAGCTGAACTACGAGACCACGATCAGAAATAATAGAAAGTCGAGCATAAGTACCATATTTTTTATCCATCCAAGCTGTGGAATTATGCGGTGTCTCAGTCAACTTTTATATGAAAAAGCGATTCATACAACATTTTCAGGCCCTCTAACATGGCCTTTATGTTGTCTAGCCAACGTGACGCTACGGCGTGACCGGTGTTCATTCGGGGGTTGAAATGTGGTTGGAATCGATTGTTTTCTAGTTTTGAATTGTTTCACAAAACACATCAGACTTGTTAAACTACTCTCACCCAAATAGTACGCCTGAAGGATGCCGCATAAGGTCGAATGTCCAGAGAACAACAAGCAACCCGCACCGACACACCTGAGGTCTCAGCCAAATACGGGGTGCCTTATTGCTCCACTCAACCGAATAAATTCATCAGAATTGCTGCATTTCCACTTCGTATAATTGCCTCGAATTGTGTTCGCTCGATCCACCATGATCCATTTCCTCACGTGCGACTGTTCCAGTACCTTTGAAAGGGTCTAGGCCCAACCAAGCATTGCATATTAAGCTTTAAATTATTTCTGATAACCATGAATTGACGAAGACAAGTAGCAGGAGAAAAAAGACAGTTAGACGTCTGTTATAGTTGAATAGGTAAAAAGAAAAAAGTGAAAGTGACTGGCATGATCGTACACAGAAGAATTTGGTCTAGGGTGGTTTCGTCCACTCTTTTTGAAGAGTACCAGATTCATTTTGATGAGCTGAGTTGGCCAGGAAATATGAGGCAGATAGCTTGAGTGACCCTTTGTCACAAAGTCTTGCATCCTTGGCCTATTCGATTCTAAGAAATAAGGCCATCTATACTGTGCTTTCATATGCCCCGGTCAACAGTCACAGCTGCAACTCATCTGATTTGTTTCGTTGATTTTACAGAGAAGGAAGTGGAAGATATGCTTTCAGAGGCCGATCGGGATGGAGACGGAAAAGTGACATACGAAGGTAAGTTTTAAACCTGCAGTTATTCGTACATTTTAAATTAGTTAAGCAGTCCGTTCACTTTCCTCTTCAGAAAATTTACACATGTTCTGCGCTTGTTCGCAGTAGGACCTCCGGAATGATCCCGTTGCATCACACTATCGTTGTGATTGGTTGCTCAAAAGCTACGCAATACTATTAGTTAAGCATTTTTCACGTAGGATTCCCTCAGAATTTTTCTCGTGCGGTTTCTGCAGCTGGAGACAGAATTCTTATAATCAACATGACTTCATGTCAGGCATTTTTCCACTCAGACCTAAAATTTAATTTATATTAGAAGCAGAAAAGCGTCTCGTTTTTGTCACCATTTTACTCTCTAATATAATATACCAAGTAGATTATAATTGTATCACTGCAGCAAGCGGAGCTGTCAGTTCTTAATTTGGTTTAACCGCTTAGTCCAAAGTGCCCAGGTAATATTACACGTGATCATAGTTGCAGAATGATCAGCCACGCGATCAGTTGCACACGCGCCAGTGGAACCTTCCGAAAGAAACATGTACACTGAACTTCAATCACAATATCAAGTTGATGCTACGCTCAGGGTGAAAATGAAGGCTATTTATAGCCCGTCTGAATTAGAGTTAAAATTTAGTCAGCACTAGTTTGTGGCACTGAAAAAGAAGACTACGTCTGGTCTACTTCGTCCGTTAATCTTCAGTCGATTGTGTTTGCCGATCGCCACTTCCCACTTCCACTGACTCTAGAAAGGCCAGGTCCAGCAGACACAAAAGTTCAATTATTAGCCAAAATCAGGCCTTTATAATAGTCTTCTATGATCAACACTTAGTGATCGATTTTTCGACCGGCTAATTCGGCCCACCGTTATTCAGCGACTTTCTCATGTGGTGTTTTCGTTCAGACTGTCGAGTGACTTAATGAGCGCGGCGTCACCGCAGATTACTGACCATAGTAATAGATAAGCTGAGTCAAAATCCACTACCCTTACAAACATGAACTGCAAAAGAGGATAGGTACGATCACAGGGAGTGACACGTCTATTATACATAGTGATAGTAATCTTTCATGGCTTTCCGTAACCATTTGGAACCATAAAAGTCGGGCTTTACATAATGAAATGTGTCTTAAATCGATGTGCTATTGCTTTTGCGTAATTCTGTTGCAAAATCAAATTTAGCACACTGAGAGAGAAAACCTTCGTTGTTATGTGTAAACTTGGCTGGATTTGTACGGATGATCCGTGTTATTCCTTGAAACGAGTTCCCTGAACTGTTACAACAATCCACTTAGCCAACGAAACCTCCATCGATAGTCTCGTCCGCTGGCTGCGTGCGAAAAATGTTTATGCATTGATGTCATTAGGCTATAAATATATTATAGATAATTTTGTCAGTAATGATTCAGTTTATTGGATCTCGCTTTCATTCTCTCTCTATAGAATTTGAAGCAATGCTAAAGGACGCCCCAAACGATGCGGGATTTTAAATTGTTTGCACTCTTCCCACCACACACACTTTGGTGTTTGCATGCTCACATCTTTTCTTCATACACCTGGTAAACATATCTTACTTTGGTCACTATATGCGTACACATCATGGTGCTTTGTTCATACCCGTATCACTTAGGGACTACGGCCATGTATCATCATTTCGGCCGAGTTTTGGCAGGTAAAGATGACCAAATCGATGCGAATAATCGGATAATTTTTATATTTCTTCGAAGTAAACAAACAGGCAGTAGCACGTCAGTCAAAATTATCACAAATCTAGTGAGGTTTCCTAGTGTACGTGTACACCATTGTAACTGGTTTCTGTCCTGTTTTTTCCCAAACATTGAATGTTTTCCCATTTCATACGGTAAACACCCATTCGACAGATACAGTTTGCTTCGTTGTTCTTTAAATTTTTCTCGGTTCACATTCGGATGAAAGGAAAAGCGGACAAAGGGCACGGGATTGTATCTTGAGAGTCAAATGGAGCTCTCCAGAATTGGGTGCGACTACGGTTAAAACCAATTAAATGAAGTTTGATCACATATTAGTAGAACACTATAGATGCGCTATGTGAATTGATTTCACGGCCAAAATATCATTCAGAACGTACGTACCGTTGAATTCTCATTGATTTCAAGCACCAAATTACCAATTCTATTTTGTCCTCACTTGGTCAAACGGACAACAGTAAAAGAGAAACCGCCCAGATTCGCCTTGTTTTGTTTGCCGAATTCCGACTTGAACAACTCATGGGGTGAGGTAAAGAATTGGGCGTTTCCTGTTTTATCGAACTAATTCAATTGATTCTTCCCCTTATCTTGGGTGGAGCAAATAAATAAGTGTTTATGAAACACCGCGAAAAAAATTTATTTTCTGCGCACTTTAAGAAAAAAGAATACACACAAACTCAGTTGGCCGGGGTCATAATGAATGGACATTATTCCTTCGCAGTAATATAAATAATAGCCTTTTAAATAGCGTAAACATCTGACTTGAAAATATGTAAAATTTAATTATCTGTTTACCTCAGATAGAAAGCATTTTCCATAAGGGATGCTCACGAAATCAAACGTGAGTAGAATTACTCTTTCCAGTTGGTAAAACTAGATGAAAATGAATACCGTTCACTGCTGTGTAGACAGCTTGAGGTGTTCTCCAAATTACTTAGACACACTTTTGGAGGACCGGAATGATCACGAGATGCGTTGCTAACGCGTGGAAAGTGCACACTTGGTGAGTTGGTCTAATTCAGACCAACCCCTGAAAGCGTTTCCGTAGGAGGAGGTTAGTTTCGACTATTTGCACGAATAGTGAGTATGTGAACACAAGGGAACAAACATGCATACTGACTGGGAGTAAATGCGTTTGACGGCGTGATTTCACTTGAATTATATCGTGTCATTCAGTAACATTTTGCCTACGTCTCACGGAAATTTCGATCTGATAAACGGAAAAAATACTTGACTTTTTGGCTTTGCGATGCCAAAGAAATGCTTCATCTGTAACTACCGCTCGTGAAATAACGGGAATGGTGTTTGAGCGATTCTCTTCAATCACCAAATGGTTTAATACGCATTACAGATACTCAGATCAAACACAAAATTCACTTTGTCTCATTTGAGGAGCATTGTTGGGAAATACTCATCACTTCGGACAGGGAACCATCACCTGAGAGTGATTAAATGCTGGGAGTGTCCTCAAGAAAAGCAAATCCTGTTCTGGTCTTTAATTACCTTAAAAGGAATGATCAGTCGGCGGCAGCACATTTTTCATGGAGTTTTTTTGTAAAACCTATTATTTTTGATGCGAATTTTCTGAAACACTTGCCAGAGTCAGGTTCGCGTCAGGGTGGCCGCTGGAAAAATGATGTCACTAGTTCGCAAACTAGCTAAGAACTTTGTTTCCGTTTCGCATGAAATTGCTATTATTGTGAATGATTTTGTAGATTTTGTTTTCCTAAACACACTGTATTGTGTGCTTTGCTGACTCAACGCATCAGTGAGTTGCAGGGAAGTAGAATTTTACTCGTTTGGTCTCCACAGTGACCTTATTCAATGGCATCTGAATTTGGGGTCACGTGTAACAAAGATTTTCTCAGAACTGTACCAGACTAGGAACCTTAGTTCATTCAGGGATGTATCAGAAGTAGCACCTTCTCGTTTGCTTGAAAGGGGTTCGAAGGAAAGCGTAAATATTCTGCCTTGTCATAAAAATGATTAATTATTAAATGGGACACGTGAAAACGAGAATTGAAACACAAGTAAGAGTTATCACACAAGGAAGCCAAAATTCAACCAAGAAAAAGTAGCCGAGGGCATTATTATCTGATTCTTTTAACAGGGAAGCAGTCCCCTGGAGAGAGGGGCAGTTTGATGAAGCGCAATTTGCTTAGGGCGCGTTGCAGAAATGAGTTTGCAGTGTGAATTGATCTTAGATCTGATTAGCTTTGGCTTAGATTGCTGGTATTTCAAAGACGATCTTTTCTGATTATTACGGGATACAAAATGCACTACCATCTACTGAAATCTCTCTACCATGGTAACGGTAAGTGCTATACGAAGAGGTGTGGGTAATTTATGAAAATTATTTGGAAACTTCTGAAAAAGTAGACAGCAAACTGTCATAAAGAGAACGAACGACAGCAAGGTAAACAAATGAGCTACTTAAAAACTGGTGTCGATAATCCAACGGTAACGGATAGACTCACGTTACAGTAGCTTTCAGAGAATAAGTAAAAAATCCTACTGAAAACTTGCACGGTTGTTGGTAGCACCTCCTAGTTTTTTCAAAAATTTATTCATCATCCTGTCGGAAGCGGAGAAAATCGCCCAATTAAACGACTGAATCGTACGTAATATCCTTTGGCTGCAACATTTTGGAGTCACAAAACGTCATGTTGTGATATTCTTTCAAGTTAGAATTTGGAATTATTCCCGAAGCTAAAGGATTTTGGAAAGCCTCAGGGAATCCAAACGCAAGGATCGAACAATGTTGCTCACTAATCCGTTGTAATCATCCAGCTTTGGGTAATGCCATCATGCCTGTTTGCGAACTAACACATGTACACCTCTCCGTTTTCGTTACTGGAAGAACTATTCATGATTCCTCACTTGAACAGGTCAGATTTGTCTGATGACTAACTGTTCAGCTCCCCAAGTTGAATTTTCACAGTTTAATGGAAATCAGTATCGCATTGTATTGTATTGTATTGTATTGTATTGTATTGTAGTGTATTGTATTGTATTGTATTGCAAAGACCTTTAGGTACACAAAATGTCGCATTTCAGTCAAGAAACACAGGGAAAATAGGGAGAACGTCACACTCATCACCTTGCAAAAATGAAATAAAACTCATCGAGGATTGGTCAGAGCACATTATGATAGATCGTTCAGGAAACCGGCTGAAACACGGCCACGGTTTGTCAAGATGCGTGCTAAATATGGAACAACAGAGTTTCTATGCATATTGGTTTCAGAGGGTATGGAACGGAAAATGGATCGTGTTGAAGTATGAGCGCGGGGCTCTGAAAGATCGCTATGCAGAGGATGCATGGGATCTAAAAGAATTTTGTGAGCGAATTTCTCGCATGCTGATAAATGCTGATCACACAGAATGAGGGACAACTTAGTTAGTCGTATGAAAGATACACGACTAATAATTGATAGACCTCGGCGAAGAATTTTAAGGCCTTTTCAAGTACACCAGGATATTTCATTGGAGGACAGTACAGAAGTATTGGAAACCACATTGGTATACAAATCGGGAGAGGATGCTTTGTTTCAAAGCTTCTTGATTTGAAATGACAGCCGTCGGAGATTTTTACAGAGGTAAAAATGTGAGTAATCCACTTCAGACTTTTGTCAATAGTAACTCCTAGATATTTCACAGAGTCAACCCTAGTAAGAGTTCTTCAGTTGATGAAAGACGTCTCGGATGGGTAGGCTGACCGAGATAGGGACATTC
>LUCM01006975.1:86849-101862 GCA_008360955.1 Fasciolopsis buskii
GTGCAAATCAGTGACGGATAGGTGCAGCATCATGTGGTGAAGTTCAACAAACCTTTCACAGCCTGCCCGGTAGCGTAATGGCTAGGCGTTCGACTCAGAATCGTTCATCTTGGGTTCGCGTCCCAAATCGGCCGCGGTGGATATGCACTACTCATGATTCCTAAAAAGGATGAAACAGCTGTACAGTGCTTCCATGGTTTCTTTATGGTGAGTTGAGCGATGATATCACATGGTGAATTATTTCATGTAAACATTCAATCTCCTACTACTAAAATGTAACAAACAATATTCTCTGTATCTAAAGCGGAGCAGATTCGAAGAGTAACTAGACAACGAGGCATTAAGTGACATTTCCCTAGTCAATAAAACGTACTGATCGGGCAAAAGTGAAATTCAACAACGTTTTGGTTACCGCGATTTATCTTTCTCAAGGCAGAATCCAACCGGAATAAGTGTGTGGAATCGAAATGGTGACTTTACAGCAAGATTTTGTGGAAATGAAAAAAAGTGCTTCTTTTGAAAATGCAGTGTAAAAAACAATTGTAAAATAACGGAGACCGGAATTGGTTTGCATCGGTTATTGCAAAAAACGTATAGTTATTCATATCTATAAATGAACTCATTTGCTATTAATAGCAACTTCTTATGAACAAACGGGTGAATTCGAGAAGCAAACGAAGGAATGTCTTCATTCATATTGGAATACAGAAGACAGTCCTAATTTTGCTGTCCATTTTATGCACAATTTTACCTTCTACTAGTGAAGTAGCAAAAGGTAAACGGCAAACTGTGCTTCCAAATTGTTTTGTTCGTGCTAATGTCAGTGTATAATGAAGCACTAACCTGGCATAGTGGCAAGTTGGTTTCCTCGACTGTGGTCTAATTCAGATTGAGTCTCATCGTGAACCACAGTGAACAGCGCTTTGTGGCGCGTATATTAAAAACTGAACAGTGCAATGACCTTCGCTATCAATGATTAGGGAATTTGTCAGGTTTTCTGGGTTCACGGTGTTTCTGAACTGTGACGATTGCGAATTCGGAACATTGGGGTGTGATAAAATCGGGTTCTGGTTACTTGGACTAAAAATCAATAAAATACAACAGTGTACCGTCGGTTGGGGGTTGGTGAACGACAATCCACATGAACTCGTTTCACAGGATTAAAGACAAAGTATCCATTTAGAAGGTCGGGGTAAACTATTTGCATGCAATCGCTGCATTGTCTGGTACGTCGATAGTTGATGCTATTTGATGCAGGTCATTATTAAGTAAATCGGGTCAATTATTTAAATTTTTGCGTCAGTATATCCATTGTGTAAAATAAATTTTAGCATCTGTTATCCTCGAAAAACTTACAGTAGTGTGGTCATTATAACAAAGTATTTTATCACGAAAAACAAAAGCCTCGTTGGAACTTTGAGAAAAATTGGTGAACCAACCTTGGACTGGTACGGGTCAACCTTGGCGAATTAAATCCGATCGACTCCTGCTGATTGGAAGCCCTAAGAAACACTCAGAGGGAACCTCTTAATATATAAAATAAATAATCTGCAATGGGAATGAAAGAAGTACTAACATGCACGATATTGAAGTACTCCACTGTTGAGTCGCAGCTACAAAGAATTTCAATAGCAACATGTAATGAATACATATAAATTCCAGAGTTTTTGGTCTACTGTGAAGGTGAACTATACAGCAAAGGAGTCTTTGTACAATTTAGTGACTTCCTAGTTTAGCCGGAGTCTTAAATGCCTTTTGTGGATATTCGTACTCTACAGGACACAATCGCCTAAAAATACACTTCAGGGCGTGGCCGTCCAGCTTGGACACGTGTTCGACACCCTTAAGCGAGGCACTCGTAATGACAGTCGGTGACAATTTTTGGGAAAATGCACGTAAACCAGCACTGTTGAGTAGAAAATCTCATAAAAATCTAATTACAGTGGAGCAATAAAATGTTTGTCTAGGTATGACATAATGAATCATCTTTCATGAAAAATCTCAAAAAAACGGTCAATGGTACTAGGGTGAACCTAACAGCCGAAAAAGTTTTGTAGTGGACTTGAGTGGACGCTCGCGAGATATAGCAGAAGAAATCGAAATCAGGTCACATTTAAAAATCAGTTGAACTGGGCTATGCTGTTGGTAAATCTGGAGACCTGCCTCGTTTATTTAATGAAGTTATATGTCCGCATTATATGAACAGAGGTCCACTGAATGCAGAATATGCTGTAAGAACGCACATTCATTTATTTTTTCTTTCCCTATTTTATTTTTACCCCTACATTTTTCGACTCAAATGCGACTTTATTTGTTGTACGCGAAAGTCTATGCAATGCAATTCAATACAATCAATTTACTAATTTATGCTTGGAAATTCCCGATTGTGACGTTCGAAAACACGGTAGCCTTGCTTCCTAGCTGGCTAAACGCTTCAAGTCTTTTGGGTACTGGAGTAGGATGATCAAAAAACAAAAATGGGGGATGAAAATGGCCGAAAGTTTGAATGATGCATTCACAAAGTTACAGTTTGTTCATTATCAAGGCAGATAATGTTCTTCGATAAATGTCTAGTCAGTTTCGCTGATTCATTAGTCGAGTAAATGTGTCTCAAGCCGGTGGCCGCGTTAGACTGGGGGATCTTGCTCGGTGTTTCTAAGCCCACGGTGAGTGGTTAATCTGATGAATCCAGGTCGTTTAGGTCGTGGGCAGGATTTGACTTTTAACATGCTTTGTTTGTTTTCATTTGGCCACGCTAACCAGGCAAAAACACAAATGATATTTTCCTTCTTGCTTCGAACAATATCTCATCGATATCGTTTCCGTTTCAATAGTGCCTGATGAAGAATGCAGCCGTGGGTGACTTTTGAAATCCTCAATCACATCTTAACAAGCCAGCTTCGGTCAAGACATTGGGAGTGCATTTCAAGTTACTGACAAACTATTTTTGTCAGCAGTACTTCTATCAATGACCTTCTTTAGGCATTAAGACAGAAGTCTTAAAATAACAAGTAACTAGCGGAACGTCTGAGGTTATATGATTACTGATAGGCAACGGAAATACAAACAACAAAAGACATCGAACATCTGTGCTGTTCCATGTTGTTCTCTGAAAAATTCATTAATCAAGGCGTTATTTCCCATAAAATCGTGATTCACACAAAAAATAGCGGCAAAGTGACAATACGACATCATCGTGAAAAGCGACAAATATCAACACCTAGTTACTAACAACCGACAGTATGAGTCAGCGACTCCATTAAAATTTACAATAATGGAGGAGCAACCGCGCAAAACAAATCGGCTACAGTGACAAACAAAATGCAACCAAAGTGCACGATATCGCTCAATAAAACAAATGGCCCACTTGTGCAGATCTAAATACGGGCTCACTAACCCTCCGAAATAAGTTTGCTAAATGTTACCCTGCTCCTCAATGGTGGTATGCCATAACGAACGCTTCAATCTTTGGGATTTGTACTGCCTCGGACCTTTTTAACTGGAAGGGCAGTCTGTTTCAGCAACACAACCAGGAGCAGACCAATCCACCTGTCCATAATTTTCGCACCACTTCACCCGGTCACCGACCAAAGCCTTCTTGACCTTTTGGTCTCGCCTTGGGTGTCGGAGAGTTAACATCTACACGAGACAGGGCTATTCGATGGAGTTTACATTTCACAATCTGAAGTGCACAACACTAGCAAGCGCACTGGTCGGCATTACCTCTTACACATTAAAATCCAATATGGCAGCTTGCAGCTTGCTTGTTACTGGTACGCAACGGTCCGTCCGCAGTTGTGTCAGAACCGGATAGACGAACCTAGTTGAATTATTCATTGCATTATTTACATTTTTCAGCCTAATATGACTCTGTTTGTTATGGTTTGGGTTATTTCATCGATTTTCCAAACCTCGTACGTGTACTTTTATTATTTTCTGGTTACTGATTCTATTGCACGATTATGGTCGCTGCATGTCGCTTGGCACTGTCCGAGAAATAAACTGTTAGTATTACCAGAACGCCGATATCCTCCAGTCTACTCTCAGCGCCTTTATAGAAACTACAGAGGCGTTGAACCGCATCATCCATTCTGGGATTTTGATCAAAGATAGTTCTTATGGAATAAACAATTTGTTCAGATTCTCTCCAAATCGTAAATCCCTGCCAAGTGTTGCCAACAGTGGGTTTATTCATGGTTCGCTTTTCTCATCTGCTACACCGTGCCCATATCTTTACTGTTGTTGGCGGTTGCTCACATTCGTTTTTGCCAAAATCAGTAAAACTATTTGTGCACTGGAAATCATTGCGGACACTTTTACACTCATGAGTGTGGATTTAACGCCCACAGGTACATAGTTTAAAGGTAGGCTCGTGAAAGTTTGTGCAAATTCCTCCGTGGCTCCCACTTTCTAAAAATGACTAGCTCATAGCTCGCACTCATACTGTAAGGGAGGTGGGTTCTAAAATTCGTGCTCCTTAAACTTCGACGCTCGAGGATTAGAGAAAATTTTACTCGAGGGAAAGACCGCCGCAACAACCCCAAGAACCTTTCGTCTTCAGGGCTGAGGGTTAGTGGGTCCCGATTACCATTCCAGAGCCCACCTTGACTATCGCTTGGTTAGTTTTACACCCATGACTGAAGTTGATATGGTTGCAACTGAAGATGCACAACCGATTTTCGCAAGCAGACCGCTGGAGCAAATTTCAACAGCTGTCATGTGGATTCCCTGTGTTGATCTGGTTCCCGCCCACCTTAGCTACCATTCTGTTACCAACCCTTTCTGGGGAGTGGTACATATCACATTTGCTTTGCAGCAGACATTTCATTCCAGTCCCCGGAGCCGTGCTTTCAGTTAAGATGAGATTCTTCACTAGCGTCTCCTTGGGTCACTAAAACAAGCTCTCCAGCTTATAGCGGCCGTAATTCACCTTAACCCAATTTAAATTGGAGCTAGAAAAATTGGTGAATGCCCACTATTACTTATCCTGAAGCGGACAAGCATTAGGTCAGATGAGGCTTAAGAGCATAGGGTAGAATTTTTTTCCGGGTTAAGTCTTAACCTGGATCCGTTCGCAGCCTTCAGGCAATAAGGTATACATCCACACTTTAGACCGATAGGATCTCATTATATCTTTCACCAATTTGACTTCGTCAGGGCTTACCCACCGCATCCATGCCTGAAGGACACAGCTTGGTAATTCTTTAGTCCTTCCTTGAAACTTTAACCACGGTGGTGTCTAATCATCAGGCAGGAGTCTTGTCTTATCTCTCCTAATCCCTTTTTCCCACAAATTTGACATGAGTTCCACGTAGTTCAGTACGATTACCCAAACGTTTGTCTTCAGAGTTTCGCTCCGCCAACCGTCCCCACCTCGGCTTTGGTAATACCTTTTTAACAGCCTCAAGGTGGTAATAAAACCGATGCTTTCTGGTTAATGATTTGACCAAGCGGATTATCAAACAATTTCCGGGGACACGTCCAGTCTACCCATAGGTATTCCCTACCAAAAATGCACACAGCAGGCGGCAGTGCCATGCCTAATCCCCACCTCAATGGAACACTTACTTCACTCCGCCGGCTCGTGGTGGCCCCGTCCCTTATTACAACGGTAAGTCTTCCACATCAGTGGTCATGAAAAGGAAGACTGTCAACCTTAACTGTGAGATAGGCCGGATTCGTGTTAAATCATGCGTTGAGGAGGAGGCATGGGTTCTCCCAACAAAAGGTCGAGGTAACCGGACTCAAAGGAATGAAACAAAATTGTAAAATCCTATACAGCGGCTCACTCTGGTGGACGATGCGGCAAAATGGATGGGGAGGGTGGTCAACCCTACGCAAGTATCAGTAGGATGCCGTCTTCCAAACAAGCGACCGATAATATCAAACGGCTGTCTAACTAACAGAGGCCGAGGAAGCAACCGATACCAGCACCGAAGCAAGACCAGAAACGTGCAGAACGACTTCTCGAGCAGAAAGTGACACTTCAAGTTGACATTCGGGACGGTAGGACCAGCGCAGCCAAGGAGAGACCAGGACAACGCAAGTGAGAGTTCGGCACACGGTCAAGTCGGCTAGTCGGAACATATGCCTTCAAAAAAAAAATACACACGGCCCATTAAGGACCGAGAACTGAGGCCTGTTTCGCGGCGCAATAGAATTATAGGCCGCTCCGTTGTACTCCTGCTACCCTATGACCCGAGGATCCCCACAGTTTTGTTCTCAATCAACAGCGTATCAGCAGCCGAGATGGGGCTTTCCGCAACTACCTTGCAATCCCTCTAAACCTTTCCTTAGTGATCTGATTACTTTGTACTTGAAGTCACACGTTTACTGATGCTGTCTTGCTGCTCTCACAGTGGGATCCTCGAAGCATCGGCCTTTAGGCATTAACCGCCTTAAGTCGTTTTTTAGCTCTATAAAGGTATCCAAATCTTCAGTTTACCTACGCTCTGGACCTCCATTTCGTTCTCGCCTTCTTATCCACTTTTTCTTTTGCTGGCTGGAAAGCTTGGATGTATTTCACGTGTAAAACCGATTGTTTTAGCGCGGATCTCGTATTACGTCGACATGCCTCTAACCGTTGTGACCACGTGTGCTTAAGCCTTACTCTGTACGACTGCAACACTGACAACCCAACCACTCGACCGGCACAACAAAACAGTCGGGTGAGGTGGTAGATTGGGTATATTTGACAGTAGCGTTCAAGCATGGCGTGCGTGAGCAACGTGCAGACGGCAGCCGCGTTGGACTGTCAACTTTCGGGTGAACGAGCCATCGCTGCAAGTTTTTAACGTGTAACTTGAAGGGTAGTGGACTGGTAACTGATCCCTGGAGCCCTCCATTGGGGCAGTAAATCACTTGATAACTACATTGCTACTATAACAGAGAATGACCTTTAAGGCAGAAAATTCCTTTTCCAATAGAGCCATTGGTTGTCAAAGACAGTAGCTTGGAGTTTGAACAATAATTGGCTATAATCAACTTTATCAAAGACACTGCAGTCAACAAGGATGACGTCTCTAGGATGCACAGTGGCAAGATTGTTTCGTTCTAAATTCATGTTGATGCGGACATTAGTGTTGGTCTTCTACTGGATCCTTCAATCGAACAGTACACTGGCGCTCCATAAGTTTGGTAAACGAGTGGCAAATTGGTTGAAGATCAGCCACAGTCACCTCGGAGCTACCCTCGAGTAGTTGCTTAGCAATGGCTTTTTCGACTCCCCAGGCAACATCCTAGCCAAAGGAGACGCATTGAAGAGCTCAGCAAGCAACACAGTAGGAACGTCAGTTAACTTCTTTATCGCAGTCCGGTGCGGAACACCTAGTCGATAGTACTGACTGACTTTCGCCGCCAGAAGCGTTGCAACAACTCGTTCGGAAAATTCTCGGGGCTGAAACGGATGGGCTCATCCTCGGTGGAATATAACGGTTTATTTTGGCGGTTTAATAAATTGGCCTTGCAGTCGTCCGCATCCATCTGCGAATCGTTTCGCACTAGTGCTGCCAAGCCTGATTAGACTCCGGTGCTCTAATTGGGATAGGATTCCAAGGGGAAAGATAATTCCCGTAGCCGGAATGCGCCGATCGTCGGTGTTTCTAAGCGCTACTTCGGCGCCAGTGTTACGCACGGAGCCTCGAATCGAGCCACGGATGGCCGAGGGCATTTCCGCGCCAATGAGATACAGGGACAAATTTCTAGCATCGATACAGGATTCCATCGCGAATCTCCTCCCAGAAAAAGTCAGTTTCGTGCTGATAACTAAGAAGTGAGGACGTGATTATGCCCTCACCGCGGACTACCTCAAACTGTATCTGCCAAATAGTGTCGGCAGCATTCTATCTTGGTACCATCGCAACAGCGTGGGGCCGCCAAATGTGTAGAATTGCATGTTTACTGCTCCCGACAAGCAGAATTTGATAGGTGTCCTAGAATTTTGGCTCAGAGAAATGTCGGGGTAACGACAGATCTTGCAGATTAGAAACAAGCTCCCTGAATAAGTCGTCAGCTCCCTATGGATGCTGTTGTTTGACCCAATCATCATCCGCGCAGCTGAAGTCGAGTGGGACCCTGCAGTATTCTTCAGCTTCTCGTATTCGTACAACAATCAGGTTTTCAGTGGAGAAGACAGAGGTCGTGCAATACGCTACCTCAACTGTTAGTCAGTGACTGATGGAAAGCCTTGGTGGAAGACATTACGTTTCGCCAAAACCATTCGGATCCGAGAACTGTCCCAGCGGAATGGGTAAGATAGTTACCATCACAAAAAGCATGACCCCATCTTCTTTTGCGGTCTTATTACTGAGTTTCTGGAGAACCGTATAACCCAATAGGGCCTAGCGCGGCTCCTGAAAAGATGTTCTTTCTATTTCCCACACCAAAAATTGTTGCAACAAATTACGCACGGACGGTCTCTGATCGGATGAGGCTGATAGCGGGGCACCA
The DNA here is from genome assembly GCA_008360955.1 of Fasciolopsis buskii. Taxonomy (NCBI): domain Eukaryota; kingdom Metazoa; phylum Platyhelminthes; class Trematoda; order Plagiorchiida; family Fasciolidae; genus Fasciolopsis; species Fasciolopsis buskii. The sequence continues at coordinate 95,298 of LUCM01006975.1, forward strand.
ACGTGCGCCTCCGGGAAGCGAATTACAGTGCGTTTGTAGGCTGATTGGTTATGGCAACACGAGGGAGTTAATGAGTTATTGCTTCCAGCAGGTGGATCACTTTTTCTTTCCTGACCCAATGAGCACCGGCGGTACCGGCTCGTTTGCCCGCAATGCGAAGAGGCACGGCGACCGGCAAATATGTCTTGGAGCGCAGGGTTTAAACCCACAGAGTACCTTGCCGACGAGGCAGGGTTATATGCAGAATGTATTGGGACAGCTTGGACTCAGGTCCTTCCCAGCACATAAGTCCGGGAAGTGGCATTTCATAAATCCATTTGAAATGCATCCAGGGGAATGCAGAACTCCAGGGTCACGTTGGCGCATGCAATCTTTTACCTTTTATTTTATTTATTAATGGAACAAAAATGTAAATCATCTTTCAGGAAGAGGGCCGCGGCCAGCAGAGGGCTAGGAAGTGGGGAAGTTTACTGGTAGTGGGAGGATTCGAGCCCGCGACCTTCACGACTAAACGCCATGACCTTATCCGCTTGGCCGCCGCCGGAAAGATATATCTATTCGCCTCACGTATCATGCTATGTAGCTTTGACTCGAGCTTCCACGGTTTTGGCACAAGCCAAACGGTTAAACTTGACACAATTAGTATTGTCTACGGACATGAATGCGATATTCCACCAATTAAGGTACGAATAAGATCTTCCTCCGAAAAGGGGACAAACGGTGTTGTAAAGCAGTTCATTGAAAATGGACCCTTTCTGTGCATGCTAACGGACTCTGGCAATGGTAGGCATTCGATAATGATATTGCATAGACTATTTCTGCTTTCTGCCATGCCTACTCCGCAGATGGCGGTGCTCAACTCATTTCACTTCGAGTGCCTTGGATTATTATTGCAATTTTATCATTTATTCATATACACTGTTTTTCAAAGAGCACCCATATAAAACCTTGAACCTGCCGTGACTCATCTGTCTAGATAATCTAGAAGCAGCCATAAGTATGCAGCTTGCTGAATAACTGATTCAAGTCCACTATTTTTTCGGCCGGGTCGAGTGAGCTTTGCTTTAAATAGAGGTCCAAGTAGGCGGGAAATGAACGAGCATCTAGATTTCTGTCAAACCTGGAGACTGTCAAACTGGCAGTGTTGAAATAAGCTACTGATAATTTAAGAAAGGTCGGTTGATCAGGGTAACGGATTTCTGAGCGCTGTTGGGTAAAAGGCCAGTTGGAATGCTGAAAGTTCGTGATACACTAAGCCACCAGTGGTGGTGAATTCAAAAGCTGGTAAAGATAACAGCACGCTGAATGGGTATGTCACCATCGCGATCTCATCTGTCGCGAGCTCTCCTAAAGTCGATCTCTTCATCTGACGTGTGCTAAACCGTTTGCTGGAAATTTGAAGAAAAATTTCAGAACCGCAACAAAGCAAACGTGCAATGACTGCCACCGATTACTGTACCTGTTGCATTATTGCAATATCTGGGCTAAGCGCACAACGAGAATATGTTATATTTCATCTGGGACAGGGCATAAAACAAAGATGTGCACTTCTCTCGAGTTGACGGATGCTAGCGAAAAGCAACATCAGTGTTGTGCAAATTCAAGGCTGAAGGAATACTGGTATCCGACAGGTATTGAAAACGTATACAAGAAATCAGTACGAAATATATGAACATAAAATGGGAGATTCTTGTTGATCCAGAGATTACCCAGTTTGGTTTCACACTAAACCGAAGGTATTAACGTCTTTCACAGGCAACCGACGGGCCATCAAACAGTCCAATTCAAATCACACATACTTACTGGTCTGAAGCGGGAAATGCAAAGACATCTTCCCACGGAACAGTAGAGATACCATAGCAAAATTGTCCTTTGATAGACAATGTGATCCCAAAATTTTCACTGGATGTCAACAACACTCACTGGAGCCAAAACGACAAAGATAGGTGGAAAACGGATGAACTTAGCCAGGAAATCGAAAAATAACCATAAAAACCATGACACTTTAATGTGCTCTGGAAAAAAGAAATGATGGATCCAACACCGGCAACAGATAACGGATATTATTGCGACTAATTAGTAGTTACCAATAAGGATATTTTAGAAAATAGCTAAAAATACAATTAATAGACGAAGAAACATGCCGTTATGATTGAAATGCGGAGAAAATTGTAGATTTTTTTAACTGCAAGCGTCATAGGCAATTTGTGGGGTGAACTACCGGTGTTGATTTCTTGATAGAGGAATGTTGTTCTTTTGTCATCTTTTCATAATTCCATATTGGTTACTTACCGGTCCACAGTTACAAATTTCCTGCTTAGGGCCTTTTCGGTGATGAGGGCAATTACCGACGGTTACCGGTAGTATGGTTTGGGGCTGCATTTCTTTGGAATGGTGGGGAGATTCAGCAAAAATGTCGATAAATCTGAAACGACATTCCACAAAGAAGGAGGAAATATCCCGTCTAGGTCAAGGTAAACTTGTGTTATTTGGAAAACGCTTATCGCACTGAGTGTGAGCACTGCAATAAAAATGCTCTAAATTGGTCGATACTACGGAGATGAATGTTTGTTATTGGGGGATCCAAAAAATGAGAAGAAATAAATTAAAGACCTTTACTGCACCAGATGAAAAAGTAAATAGCTTATTATTTTGTTTTTTCTACGTACTTGTGGCTTGGTGTTTGATGACCCTTGCTTCGAGCAGCAGAAAAGGCTTTGAACTTTTCTTTTAGTAGCTTGGATGGTGCTTGATACTTTTACTCATCGTGATTTGCACGTATAACTTATTAAAACGAAGATAAAACTTCTGCAAGCTTAAACACTTTTACCGGGGTTTCAGCTCAAGGCGTGCTATTGCAGTTGATTTGATCACAACGGGGATTTCCGAGGCATCTTTATAATAGAAATAGAAAGAATTGGTGAATTATTGAGTCACTCGAGAGATCAAATTCACCCCAAGCTTTTTGACTTGTGAAGGATCGAGTAATTTTTAGTCTAAGCCTCAGGTAATTTCTCGTTGGCCTCAGGAAGAGGACTGGGAATGAAAAGGTAGAAAGTCACTAAACTATGATAACTGTCTGGAAGTTACCTTCATTGAGGAAGGAAACAATCGGAATCTCGAGCGTGGAGATTAGGTAAAAAGCGTTATTATTCCCGGTAGATGCAAAAACCTACTGCTTCTAACTTCTTATAGGCGTGGTCGAAATAAAGTTAAAAGATTGCTGGGGATGCTGCAAAGTAAGTCAGCTTTTTTCGAGCAGCAAGGACTCCAGCGTTAAGGCTAACACTCGAGGATGGTTGAAGATAACCAAATGCACGACCGGAAAGTGACTGGTATCTGGCATTTTATCTAAGAAGACCATACACGCAACCAACATAGAATATCCTCTTTGAAAGGTCAATCATTGTTCATGCAACTTTTCTACTTTTGGATGAGTTGAAAGGGTTGTGGAAAAGAACTACTTAACTTAGAACAGATTGCCACCACCAGGCTGGTCAACCCTATTTGTCCTAAAATATTTCTTACTCGAGATACGTTATTCAGTCAGAGGAAACGTTTCCAGATAGCCAGTTTTATTAATGAGAGTGACATCTATGCGTGCATGTAAACCCGGTTTTTTAAAATGTTCAAATTTGTTCATTATAGATCTGGCGCCGAAAATAACGGTGGAGGGTTCGTAGAGGATTTCAGCAGTTGTACTACTACTCAGTGATTGGTGAGTGCCCTGATGAGATTCTAAAAATGGGTAAAAGCACCTGCAGGGAGCGCCTAAAGCTTGAAAATCTCGTTCACGTTTGTGTGGACCCTGTAAACGTTTATGGCATTTCATTAAGGATGGCTGTGCAATCTGGCAATGATACATAAATTAACACAGAGTTTGAGTTCCAGTAGAAGCTGTCGAGTGCAGAATGAAATAGGGCTTTGACAAATAACCTTACGCGCGGTCGCAGATGAAGGAGCTTAGTAACACTTTAATGCAGCGCCAAAATGTCCATAGATAATAAAGTTGTTCACACACCCATCAATGGAAACGAATGCAGATCACAGAATCTAAGTTCAAAAGCTGGTGGGATTGGATGGAGGTAAAAAAAAGCAAAGCTGAGGAGCTTGCTCATTGAATGTTTTCCTCAGGTAGACAGATAAGTATAAGTTTGAATAAAATTGCCGTATTCGAAGGTTTAGAGGCAGAAAGGAAGGTTGAAAGGTATCATGGGAGCTTGGAGTTGGATATAAGGGAAAGAGGGCCAATAATGGGACTTCTGACTAAGGGAACGGATCGGGAACACTGGTGCGGTTTTTGCGGCCGTAATATGTTAACGCCTTTTTGTGGCGCACCGGTCCCTGGAGAACGGTCAAACTTTACGACATAGGGAGCGAATCAGGTGACTTACGCTAAAGCAAAAAGAAGTATGGTTAGGGAAATCGCGAAAGAAGTAGATGTTTTGCACTGCATCCCAAAGCTTATTTGAATGTGGTAAATGCTTGTATAGGTACACCTCCATGGATTTCCATTTCTTATCAAGATGTAAAGAAGCAAAATGTTCGTTTTTATTTTTTCATGTTGATATCGGAATAGCAAGGTTGATTCTATTATGCTGCTGGCACTAGACCTGCGGCTTTCTTTCGGCAGCAGAGTTCCTTTTTGTTATCTTGGCTGGTTTTCAGCAAGCTGCATAAGTCACAAGCTGCTCCGTGCCATTATAATCATTATTTGTTTTCATTTGGAAACTTGAACAAAGTGGGAAGTTTGTGCCACTGGGCCCCATTGCTTAGCTTCGTGCACTGGCACGAAATGCCATTCATTTCAAAACACTAGAAAAGCTTTAGGGTAATAGCTCGATAGATGCCGTTAGAATCGATCGCATTTTCATTCTTTTCGGCCACTTCAAACTAACCTAAAGGCAAGTTTAGAGAACAAGAGATGGTAAAGCGGACTTTTGCTACTGGTAGCTGTTTTTAGTTAAATGATGAGCGATATTAGCTTCGTTCCTATAGTTCAGAGCTCAAACGCTTCTTTGTAAAGTGGTACCTAACGTGTGTGCAAAATAAAAAAAGCTAAATTAACGATAAAGTTCTTTCAGAAAAAGAATTCTGCTTTAGAATGATTTAAAATATTTCCTTTGGCTATCCAGGAAATTTTCTCAGGTGAGAGTTCCTGGTAGGTTATCCAGAGTAGGTTGCACAGCTCGGTCGACATAGCTAAGGACGAGGAAGGGTTAGAGTTCAGGCGTTGGAATGGGGTCCGAAAACCTAAACTGCATAGATAATTCAATTTAAATGATTTTGTGTGAACAGGCTAAAGCCTAACATACAGAAGTAGTAATGGCGAAAAGGCCAAGTTAGTTTGCGGGATGCATTGATCTACGTTGGAGGTTTTATAACGCAAAATGAAAAATAACCAAAAGGTTGCAAAAGCTAACGGCCCATCAATTGTAAATCTATTAAACCCAGAATAATGGAAAGGATTGTTGAGCGTTTTATAGTGAATAAATAAGTGAGTATATTTCACGGTGTACATCGAGAGAGGTGCTTGAATGCTCGACCACTAGGTTCACAGTCAACACAGCGGGCGCTAAAACGCCTCCAAAACGGTCAGCTAGGGACTGTTTTTCCCAAGTGAAATTATGTCATACGGTTTTTGGGTATTTTTACTGGCAAAGTCATGAGTTGAACATATCCAGTTTTCTCCGAAGGATGAAACAGAAATTGTATTAATTATTTCATATTTTGAGTTCGTAATTTTAGGAAATAAAGATAAATAACTGCATCAATAGGCCAAAGTTTATAGAACTACAAAAAAGGTCCTTGAGGCCTCCAATGTTCAGGTGGGCATTACTGCGCGGCTTTAGCGAGGTCTAATTGTGAAGGTCATTCGGTCTCGTGACCTGCTGGTGATTGCTTGCTTTGCATGAGTTGCGCTGTTGTGGTCATGGCTTTCGTCCTTTTTATACTGAATAGATGAGTGGGTTTCCTTATTGACTGTGTGAACACGTATTACTTGTATCAGAGGGTGTCTTGGGAACCGCCGATGTTGAAACCAAGGCATTTATTCGAACATAAATTTGAGATTTGGGCTGTTTATGCGTAAAAACTACGTTTACCATTAAATGCTTCTTTACGCTGTCGCAAAGGTAAAAATTATTTATTGTGGATCACTTGGATGGTATCCCTTGAGGATGACATTTGCTGGTTTACAGAACTTATTTAAATGATGAAACAATACTTAATAGAGACTTAATTATATGACTTGCTCGTTAGATTCATGTTTAAAATGACTTCCTGGACATCCCCGCCCAACCTATTTTCCTCCATCATTTCATTTTAGAGTTTCTGTTTTTCCCTTGTGTTCATGCAAAAAATGCACGACATCAATTTCTATGTAGGGTCCTGCTGTCTAGGAATTTCGTTACAAATATTACAACAAGAAATGAGTCCAAGGGTAGCTCTAGATCGTGTTTATGTACGTGGTCACTCCAGAACATCCATGTGGGGAGAAAGAAAGGAAGCGCTGAGGGTTGCTCGCACCCAGGTAAAACCATTACAGCCCTCAGACTATGAACAA
>LUCM01006975.1:102289-116035 GCA_008360955.1 Fasciolopsis buskii
CGGATCAACGAAGATCTTATGCGGTTGGTTCTTAAGCTTTTCGTGTTCACAATAAATAGGCAATAGCACAAAGTCTCCTGAATAGGGTAAGACTGTGGGGATTAATGGGAGAATTGTTGTGGTTATGCGATTAGGCGTCAGATATATCGGGAAGGTTTTAAGGGTAAAACAGTTTTGTGTCACTTATTGGTTCTACTGACGAGGAAATAGGGGAAGAAAGTGAGGACGTTGCCGCATCAACTAGTGGCGCACGTGATTCCTGGTTGAAAGTCAGACGGACACTGTGATTGATATTACTTACAGTGAAAACATGTAATTTTAGCTTCCAACGCAGAACACGAAACACTAACTTGGATGTTAAAGGTTAGTTATACTTGGGAATTGAATTTTTGCCGTGAACAAGTGTTGAGTTACTGTGATGATCCGTAATTTCCTTCCATACATGAAGCAACGTTGCTAATGCATTTATCAGTGGAGGTCAACCGAAATCCTGTAGATATTTAACTTAGCAATTCCAGTTTTGAGCTAAGTTTATCTATGAAGTACTGGGCGTCAAACTTTCGGCGGTGGAACTTGGGATGCCATGCCTCAGTTAATGAACATCCGTTCATGGGTCGCTTACATGAGCTTGCTTTATGGGAGAACGGCTTTGTCTGGCACGAAAGTTTATCTCTCTTTAAAATGAGCTAGAACTAAAGATATGTTAATTCACTGTATACTTTGATTCCTAAGTTTGTTAATAAAAGATGCATAAATGTGCCGGGGATTTTTCTTTGTTCCTGACGGTTCCAGTTACGCGCGTGGTGCACCGCGAAAGGTAAAAGAGCACTTCAGACCGGTACATTGTCTAATAATTTGCGGAATTTAAGTTCGACTTATGCCATCCAAGCAGGCGAATATATTAGTTCCGTATTACGATTAATAAATGTCCATGGGAATGAGATGATAGCATAATGTAGTTCACCTTGCATTTGTAGGCGCAACTTTGTTGTTCGGCGTATATTTGCCTATTTCTTGTTTGCTTGAGCGTTGGTAGATAAATGTATATGAAGTAGTAATGTCATTTTTAGCACAGTTACCCATGTGTTAAGCAAATAAAAGACCAGTTTCGCGCAAGTGAATGCACTAAGTTCAGGCCTATCTTTCTTTCATTTCAGGATATGGAAGAATCGCAAATGATTGCTCAAACGTCAACGGACTAAAAAATACATGCAGCCGGATACCATTTGATGTACATTGTTGAAATGATAGTTTAATACATTTCCAGACAATAACGCTGGTCTTGTTTTGCTTTGCTGCAGACCGTTGAGTTAGGATAGAGCATTTGGGCATACAGATCGACGCAGGAAAAATATGGGCAACCTTAACTCACATTTAGATTTAGGTTGCGCGTCACAGGATTTCTTTGTGTGGGCGTATATATTAGGGTCTCAGTAAGTTTTCACTGGGAGATTTTGTGAGGAAATGTTGCAAAATGCATTCCGGGATGTTTACCGACCGTTTTGCAAAAGTTCCCAAAACGACCACTGGTTGTTGCAAAGTGCCTGTTTGGGGGTCGGTTTTGGGTCTATGAGGGGTCGGTTTGGGAGCGTTTGCGCTAACTGAGCTCAAAGGGTCATAGTAAATACTAAAATCCAAAGTAAGAATAATTGAAAGTTGCAAAAGGTTCATTTTAGGAAGAGTAACAGTTGGCTAGGGAGGAACGAAAGTGAGCCAGCGCAATAAACGTTCTTAAGTTGGCTGCGCGGTGTAGTTTTCAAGTACTCTGCAAAATAAAGATGCCTCCAATGAGGAAAGAACTGGATGGATAATAAATTGGACGAGAAAGGATGGTGTGAAAAATAGGAACGAAAAACGGTGAACTGGAATATGGTGCTCATGGAAATGAAGGACTAAGAAACCTAGCCGAAGCGGATGCAGCAGGGACTAGGACTGCCGGCAAGTGCCGTGCAAGAACGCAAAATGCGAAACTTCATCAAGGTTTCCGAAATGATTTTTGCATGTAAAATAAAAGTTAAAACGGAATGATGCCGAGCTCGATAACCATTTTTATTCCACGTGAATAATATGGAAGGTTGTTCATGGGGTTTGGACCAAACGGCAGTGGATTAGTAATGTAAGAGACTGCCATCCTTGAGGTGACAGGTCCAGATTGATTGGGCGCGGTGGGAGTCCCGAACCTCAAACGCCTGTGTCAAAATCATACAGTGCATCGGTTCCAGTATAAAGCAATAGGGTGGGGAGAGAGTGCGAAGACATCAAAGTGTTCCAGGAAATGTGAACTTGAGCGAATAATGTGCTCATTCTTCAGAAGAGTTGATTGGAGCGGGGCTTGGTGATAGAGATCGTGTGGGGAGCCTGGTGAGCAGTACTGAAATACTTCTTTACGACATCGGGCTAGTAACACACAAAATTTTCGGCTTTTTTAATGATGTGCAGGGTTCGCCTGTGAGCCAATATCCATGCTTTGTCAGAGGAGATCAGTTCAGTGGACGACGTCAGCCCGTTGGAAGCTAAACACAAGCTCGAGAGTTCCTGTACTAACATGCAGGACAGAGAACTGTTACGGTTAAGTAAAATTACACAGGAAACTAGGTGGCGATATTGCTCGATTTACATTAAAATGCATACTTGGATGCATGATTGGCAGGTTCCAAAGTTAATAATAGATGGTTTATCTAAAGAGCACATTATGAAAAGTTACAGAGGATTCGCCCCAGAGACAGTAACCATCGGCTCAAGAGGCAGGGAAGTCAGCGAGGTGCAATCAGAATTCTCGAGGCCGTTGCACAGGGGGAGGCTCGCAGGTGGTATGGAAAAGGAAGGTGTCTTCACTAGTTAAGCAGACTGGTGGCGATTAAGCCTAGAGTAAACGGACGGTGCTGAAAAATTCCAACAAAAAGCCGTGAACTGGAATTTGGTACTCATGTGATGTAGGATTACGAACTGCGTCGGAAGGGGATGCAGCTGCCATTTGAACTGAAGGTTACCGCCGGTGGAAGACGGAAAGTTTTCGGTTTCGTCTGGTTACCGAAAATGGTTATTGCACATAAAATAGGAGTGCGAACGGAGTGCTGTAGAGCCCAAGAATCGTTTTGGTTCTAGGTGAATAAATTTGGGGAATTGACAAGAATTGTCAATCAAATGACCATGTATTAGCAAAGTCAGAGGCACCCGTCCTTAGGGTAGAAACAGAACATCGCTGGAGCTCTCAGGTCCAGAGTGACAGGGTGCAGTGGGAACCAAGCATCTTACGCGCTTTTGCGTCGAAGTCCTGCTGTGCATCGGCTTTAATATGAAGTAGTAAGTCGCGGATAGTGGAGGGAGTTTGAGGATGTTAACGAATTCTGGGAAATGCGAGCATGTGGGCCTAATGGATTGTCTCTCAAAAAAGTTGACCACTTCGAAGGGCGGGGATGGGGATTGCGTGGGAATTGGGCGTAAGGTATTGTGGTATATCTTCATGATAAGCCGGACTGACTGCAGCAGTGAGTTTAAAACTATTTACCTGAAGTGACCATATATTTCGACCATGCCACACGCCCAAATCTCATTTTCAGATTACATTCCCTGGGTATTTTTCGCTCACTTTTATTTCGTCCACCTTCCTGCCTGCTCCAGTGGATACTATACGTTGTCGCTGATGGATGAATATCCAACCTAGGACTTGCAACAATCAGAGTAATAAAGGGCAGCTTAAGTGAACCTTGCTAATGATGATTTAAACCCATTCGCCGCGGCACCCCGCTCTTCGATGGCGACTATATAAAAATTGTTTACTCCTTCAAACCTGCCGATCTTTTTGACACCACTCGAACCTGGCTGTCCTGGTTCGGTGATATGTCGAGTGAGTTATGAATTTCTTTCCAGAAAAATCTGACATAGTGACCCATAAATACGAAGAACCCATTGGCTCATTTTATCCGCGGCTGAAAATTAATCCCTCTACCACTAATTGCGAACTTGGTCGTATAGATTGTTGCTCAGAGCTTCTGGAACCACGCCGTCGTTCAAGCACCCAAGGTAGGATAAGGCCCTTAACTGGCTTTTTGACCATCCTGACATCAAGGTAGCATTGCGTTCAGTAACAGGTCACGATCGGCCTTAACAGGAGTATTGCCCGCTCAATATGCCCGAACATGTTTAAACCCGACACAGTGTTCCTTGAGAGAGCAAACGGAAACTCACTGAGCCCCTATCTGGCCAGTTCACTGACCTTATCCATTGACAATGCAGTACGGCTCTGATGATTGATTCCTTCTGGATCCAAAGAGTAGAATTGAATTTGGCGTATCTTCACGGTCACCTAAGCAGCCTTTCTCCAGCCATCCATCTGCCTCTCCCAATCCCCTCTTTCCCCTGCATCACCGGTCTTCACCCTTCAAACCGGTTTAACAAGCTCGGCTCTACGTTCCCATTTTTTCCTCATGATTTATCCCAGGCTTTGGAACAAACTGCCGCCTACTATCCGCTCCCATGTGTTCAAAGGTTAATTCAAGAGTACCATACCCGGTTGTAATAATGGCAGCCAGTTCCTGCAAATAACGCAATCACCAGTCTCGGTAGGTGAAGCATGGAAATCGGGTCTACATTTCCAAACCCTAACTAGCAGAGTCAGTACTTGTCCAGTCTTCTTGGCAAGGGATTTTAATGGCTGTGCCCTTCGAAGCTCTTTTTTCCCCCGCTCTTTCCCAAAACATCGCTCCGTCCACATCCTTCACTCATTTACCACTCGCATCGAACAGCGCGTCGGCAGTTGCACCACATTACCCTGTATTCTCCCCCTGCTTTTTTCACCGCCGTAACTTGCGCATGCAGCACCACTCTCCGGCTTCTCCACCTCGTCACACGGCCCGCTTCTGACATCAACAGCTTGGTGGTCTCAAGTTTATGCTTGCTTTTGGGTCCATAATGTGTCATGGGAGTTGCTCAGTCGGCTGTGCATTGCGAGGACGGTTCTACTCTTTGTGAGCACATATTTCTGGGAAAATTCCCAGTATACCCCTTTTCTCTTTTCCTCCTTCAGGTCGATCAGTCGCACGGGGATGAATCACAAAGTCGGCACCAATTTCCCAACCGGTCTGTGCTCGGCAGCTGAAGAAGATAAGGGGTTCTCTTTGCCAGGTACCTGACGGTAAGCCAAGGGGAAGCCAACTTGAATGTCGACAATCATATGTTTACTCATGACAGCATCATCCTGGGGACCTACAATACTTCCTTCTATGTCACCTTGCTAGTCATCTACAGACCCAGCCACTAAGACACGCCTTAAAGTTTGCAGTTTGGGAACACAAGGAAAAATTTAGTGTTGGAAGCCGCATACTGACCCGTTGCACATGGTTCTAGGCCCTGGAGCTGCTTGAAACCAACTTTTCTCCCTGTACAGGCTGAGATAAACTAAAATATTTGGTCCACAAAGCTGACGTTTTCGAAGATGCTGCACTATTCACGTACACCTTCATATTTTTTCACTAATTATGAGTAGCTACTGTGTATTTTTGCAACAATGCACTAGGCGTGGGAAGCTTTCATGTCCAGCGCTTTGGCTACCGGGCGTCAGGCTGGTAGGCCTGTTGTAGTGACTTTCGGCGTCGCTAAAGAGGTGGTGCAAGCCTGGTGCCATTGCATCCCAAAGGTGTTTTTAGGTTGGCTATACAGAATTCCGTCAGCTGCGACCCCTGTCAGGCTTGCGGTCAGTATATCACTAGCCAAAATATTCGCCTGCTGTTTGATGCAGTGGCATCCCACAGCTCTTGCTCTTCGTGAAAATTCCTTTACCCTTTGCTAGACAATTACTCGTTGAAACACTATTTTTCTTAATTGTTTTCTCCAAAAAATAGGGCCATTCTCATATCTCTTCACAAACTCTTCAGCTTCAGTTCTCCGTCTCCCTGTACTCTCTAAATAACCGGCTTCTTAGGATGACTCCAAGCAGGCGCCATCCCTCCGTTGACTGAGTCTCATGGTTCTTATATCTGAGTTCCGCTTCACTTCTTGCTTCTGCCTGAAGGTCCCAGAATGACATCCAATTACGCCATCCATGTTCACATGGATGTTTAAATTTGCGCAATGCTGATTTATCACCTGCCTTAACAAAGATTACCGCCAGAAGGTATATCTGCTAAATATTCACCTCTTGGTTGTCTGCCAGCCATTAATTGCTCCTCATTAGTTTTTCATTCTACCAGAGACTTCCCTTTTGTCCAACGAGTCATTTATCCGGTTGTAATGCATTCTGGTTTTATTTCTTTTAGCTTTGTCCTTTATCCTCATCCATTCCTGGTTAATAATTTTGCAGCTTATTGTGAATATTCCGACCTATATGACACTCAACGAACCCTTTAGCCGACCATGAACCGAGTTTTGCGTTTACCGCCATTTACCTTTCGTACCATGGTGGGCTTTATGTGATCCCTCTACTCGCGTTTGCTCCCTTGCATGTTATCATATTTGTCGTTTGTATGGTTGTGCACTATAAGCTTGCATATTGCCTGTATTTTGGATAAGAAAAAGAAATGAACCATCATCAATAAGGAAGAGTTGTGTGAATGGGTGGAGTTGACTTGAATCCCGGTTTTCCGAGTTAACTTAATTGCTCGCCACCCAAACGACAGCATGCAAAATCTAGTTTGGTTCGTCAGCTGATTGATCTTTTCAAAGAATTCCAGCCTTCGTTGACCTCTATTTTGTGCTTCGTAATCATTTGACGCCATTGCTCGTAGACCATTCCAAGCTCTGAGAAGACTAAACTAAACAAGATGGAGCTGAAAATGCTGTTCATAAAACTTTCTAACCGATAGACACATCATAGTGAATCAGGCCTACACTGGAGTAAGGGGTTAGCAGTTCAGTCAAATGACGAAACTGGAACTTAAATTCTCTTGGTCCATACACACAGGTCCGAAATATTTGTGCAGATCAGTCTGCAAAACTAAATCGTTGCATTATACATATTCGTTCTTTTATTGGCGAGGTGCACGGGCGGCGGCAAGATCAGTCTGGCAAATTGATAACTTTTGGAAATAGTAGATGCGTACAAATCCCATACATTGCTAACAGTAGACTACATACTGCAAAGGTGACAGCAGTTAAGTGAGAGGTAGAGTGCGTCGAAACCAAGTGAGGAGTCCAGCCAAAAATAGTGTCTTGAGCCACGGCATTATCAAAGTGCGCACAGTAAAAGCCTGCCATTTTTGCATAAAACCGACTCGTTTTGATGCCAAATTTAATTATAGTCGTTGGAAGCAATAGAAAAATTCCAGTCAAAAAACTAGAAACACAGTGGCGAGATTAATGATTGCGTGGAGGTCCACCAAAAAAACTGATGGATAGTTGAATGACATTCAGCACTGTAGCCTGCAAACGAAAACGGACGCGCAAATCTCACAGTTGGCCCTGAAGAGGAGGAGCGACTTCGGTTCCGGATGACAAACAGTGTGAAAACAAAAACATTTGGTGCGAGTAAGACTTTATCGTAGGGTCCCGGGCTACAAAATTTTAACTGTATTGCTCGAGGCTTCTCAGCGTTTAAATAAAGTGATTTTTCCGCGGCATCCCTAAATGCTTTAGCGGGTGGCGAAGTTTCCGAGAATAGCTTGTACGTCATGCTGGTCATGGAATGGGCGCCCACTGAACGAAGTTTAGAAGAAGAACTGCTTAAGTTTCCCGTGTTTTGAACCCTGGTCCAGATGCAATATGAAAGCCAGGCCGCAATGGTTAGCTTGTGAGAGTAGTAGGAGGTCTACTGTTTTATTAAATTCTCTAGATCTTCCTGTTTTTCAATTAGAGCTAACAAATCTCAGTAGGGTTTTGGGATTACGTTGGGTGTTCTGAATGGATAATCGATTAATTATAAAATGAATCGTAAATTTATCACGAGTTGTATTTTGAGACCCTAAATAGCTATGCCGGCCACGGGTTCTCAAGGAAACAAAAATTTCTTCCACTCCGGGTGACATAAGAAAGTGAGTATTTGATAAATATTGGTGGAAAAATTGGGATGAAATTCGGAGTGGCCGATGACTCGGTCAACGAAAGTCTCGGAAATGTAGGACCTTTTCAGAGTAGGTAAGGTGATCGAAATGATAACATTCTCTGCCTCGTGAACCTCGTTTCTGATGTAATAATGAGCTCACGCTGCAGCGATTAGCTGCCAGGTTATTGAAGTGTGTTCAGTTTTAATACAATTTTTCCCGGACCATGGTGAATTTGAGTTCCGGTTGAAGATTACACTGGATTTTTTGTGTTTGTATTGTATTTTCTTGGTGGATAAAGGCTCAGACGCAAACTGCAGTTCAGTGCTTTGCTAGTCTGCTGCATTCGTTTGGCTGGGCAAAAGAAACTGCCAAATCAGCCGAGGCTTTTGAGAGCAAAAATAAAAATATTCATCGTACGCCACCTTATTTCATAGCTGATTTCGTAGTTGCCGGTGTGCATAAAGCGCTCCAACAAGCCGATTACATCTACCGACAAGGCTGTCATTGATATTATATTGATCACAACGAGAAAAAAGAAAGATGTATGGTTGTCCAGAATGTTCGTGCTCCCGAAATCAACTGACAAAAACCCTTGACGCCGACGATGTCACTTGGTCAGACACTTCTAAGCCTGGCGGAAGACATTGCAATGGAGCGGAAATTTCACCGATCCACGAAATGGCGGGCAGGCAAGTTATTCTAGTTAGTGACAGGGCGGCCTCTAAACCAGAGGGTATACAGATAGGGTTTAGCTGGGAAAGTCTGGCAAACGAAGCCTGTGATTTCATTTCATCTACGACAGAGTAAAATGGAGTAGGTCTTAAGGGGACTGGACGGTCAACAGCCACACCCACAGGGGGCGGCTATGGACTGAGACGCGAAAAATGCTTCTCAGGAAAAGAGTCTTAAGTTAAAACATAATACGCCAACTTCAACGGAATTGGTTGATATGGCCCACAGGAAAGACCGCCAGCAGACGTGATCGTGGTGGAGAAATAGAGTAATCTTGGCTGACAGGGACAAAAATGAGGCCCCATCCCAGCTCTAGGAAACGAATAAAAAATGACGAAGCCTAAAGCACAGAGGGTTGGACAGGATAGCACCGGAAAGAAATCTGCTTGCAGACTTATATATGGGTCGGGTATCAGCAAGTCAGGAAAAAGAGTTCTGTTGTGATCTTTGATTGCATTCATTCTGAATCAGTTCAGTGAGCAGACGTGAAGGATTATGCATCGATAACACCCTCCATCACAGGACAATGAACACAAGCCGGGAGCGCTCCTCGCAAACTTTGAGGAGGTCCTCAGGGATGACTTGAGAGGGATATCATCTGTCACACGGGCATATGCTTAATCCATTGGAAGAGGTGGGCCGCTAATTACGAGATTTTCTGCTGGACCTGGAAGCTCTTTATATAAGGAAACTCCCAGGAATAGGTTCCCACTCCACAATTCCAAGTTGACGAGCTGAGATTTTAGGCGGATCATTAATCAGGTTGTTCAACAAATCACTGACAGGGACTAAGTTACCGAAAGAAAGAAAGTGTCAGAATCATTCTCACTCCACAAGGGCCTTGTAGGACAGATGGGGCGATTCACAGGCCGGGCAGACAGTTTCCAGTTGTGCGGGAAGCCTCAGGCTCAATATTTGGAACCGCGCTTTTTGAAAAACTGGGGGCTTCTGCCTAACAGAAGCGAAACAGCTTGGATTTGGGAAAGAAATAACCTGACACAACGAATTGCCAAGCCTCTCTGGTGGAGCAGCTAGAGGAATGGATGAGTTGACAAGGTGGGCATCCACTGCCTGGACTTTGAGGGGTCTTGGAAGGTGCCAGCCAGTGGCTACTGCTACACAGGCTAGGTTATTGTAACCATTAGAACAATGAGGTGGTCAAAGTCTTCTGCGATTGCTGTTTCTGCTTCAAGGTTGGAGAAGTGAGCCCAGTGATACAAAGAATACCACTGGTGAACCAAACCCAACCAGTGAACATAGCCATTCTTGATCTGTCAATGAACTGCCTCCGCAATAAGACCTTCCAGCCCAATGCTCTTTAACCCTTTTAGACCATCATCCATCACCTGCTAAGAAAATGCAATAGATCGTGGGGATGTTGTTACAGCCGACTTCCAGCCACCAGGATAGTCCCAGTAGTTGGCAATAAGTAGAATAGAGTCATTCACTATCTCACAATAACGACTCCAGGGAGTTGTGAGACTCCAGACAATGCGACTGCCATCCCTAGTTATCGACCATTTAGAAGTCACACATCTCAGCGTGGAAATTGCTGCTCTGTGTATATTCGCAATTCAATGTCAGCCTCATCTGCAAAGACCCTCAGCTAAATTGCTTATGGCTGACATTAGTAGCAAAACCCCGCAGTGGGATGTGTATATCGTCCACCAGGCCCTTGAAGGAAAGTTTTCCTACCATAAACTGCAGCAACTGATCATTCTTCTACCTTGCCAGACCCCAGGATAGTGGCGACAGACTTTATTGCTCCAGGCATTTTCTGGTCAACTGTTAACGCTCCTAAACGCTGGCTCCCTTCTGCAAGGAGGTTGGAAAAGGTACGTTGTTCACCCGACAAGAAACCAAAACATCTTGGCCTAATTTTAGCGATTGAACTAACGCATGTCCACACGTCCATTTCCCTGGGCGCGATCACCTGCACATTCAAACTAAGTTTCAAATTAGGATTCCATCCTCAATCTCTAAGTCTTACTCCAGGGAATCCTGGAAGCGTTTGCCACTTCTGCTCCTCGGCTGCGATTGATGCTCCTTCTTTCAATCAAGTGAGGCGCAAGTGACAACCGACAAGATTCATTCATTCTTGCTTGGATGCCTTGGCTGTGTCATGCACAGGGTGCCCACCAAAAGTGAGAGCCGTGAACGACTAAACTGCAAAATCGCCGAACTTCGAAAATGTTTCTGTGACTTAGTCGCCCGCCAAAAAACAGGAATGATAATAGATTGCCCTAATAAAATTCAAGGACTAAGTACTCAACCGACCCAGCCCACAAGCAGCTGTGGCGTAAGTAAATAAGTAATCAACCGAACATACTAGCTTCTAAGCTACTCTTATCCATCACCTTGAAGGACGGATATTGCCCCACCTGTCAGTTTGACTTCTTGGGCTCAGTTATCAAAAATGTTCCTTCCTACTGGTCGATGCCCTTGATTATCAACATATGTCAAATTGTTTGGCCGCGCTCCACACCCCGGACTTCTGGCCAAAATTAGGACCTTTGGAATAAAAAATCCACTTTTATTATGGTTGTTGTCTCACCTTTCCGATCGCTTTCAGTTAGCCAGTATTATCGGAGATTTGTCCCAGCCCCGTGCTACTACCAGTGGAGTTATTTAGGCTTGCTTCTTTGGTTCGTTCTTCTCCCGCTATATATTACCGATATCATTGAATTGATTCGTCACGGCACACGGTTGCTGTTTGCCAGTGACCGTAAGATAATCTAGTTTTGAAGCTGGTCATTTCACTTCACCATTACACCTAATAAAAGAGACAGAAATATTTGATAACTGGTGTTCCAAGTGGCTTATACAGCTCCCTAATAACCCAGATGCTACCCTTTTCCCGGGCTCCCTCTCCATGATTGTCATGCCAATTTTTGTATCACACACGGCTAAAGATCTAGGGCCACATTACTCCTGCTCTTTCGCAACTTTCATGAGCAAGCCCACCACCACACTTGTGTAGCTTAAAGAACCGCCGCAATGATCTTAAAAGCTAATCCCTTTTGAGCCCCACCTAGAAATATTGCCCGATTATCATTGCGTGCGATGCAAAAAAGTGATGGATATCGCAACCGAGAATGTGAAGCGGGCATCCATTAGAAACCCAACTGTCCCTCGCCAAGCCCACATTACAGGGCCAGACTCGGCTATCAATCAGGGAAAAAATCTTCACAGTTGTTTACTGCAAACTATGAAACATACTTAACATGTTTCTATGTTCATGCTCAAATTTGGGCCGGTTTAAAGTCCATTTGGCGAAACTACCACAATTCCAGTTCCGCAGTTGGAGAAACCAATAAGTACACGTTTTCAGAATCATTAGAACTAAGATCGCAGATTATATTCCAAGAGCTACACATTCAGCGCAAGGCCTTTTTGATCTGCACGAATGCTTCGGCAACAGGAGGGCAGAAAACCCTCCTCAGTTCCTACAAGGGAAGAAACAGTTGCTGAGGTGCTGTCCTATCGGCCACTTTCCCAGCCAACAGTGCTCACACTCTCCTTTCCAAACATTAGCTACCCATGCGGTGTCTATTCTTACTTCCAGTTCGCGCACTGACTCTACCTCGATCGCTTCTTCCGGTAACATTCCAGCCGTTCACCACTCGTGTGGCAAACGATTTACTCCTCGATGGCCGGGTACTTCGATAATTTCGTGGCAGCACAGCATGCATCTGTTTGTATCCCGTTACCGTCTAAGTGTAGTCGTAATCCTCGAAGACCTTTCTGGAATAGGGCACCAGAGTGACCCCTTATCTCGGTCGGACCCTTAATAACCTTAAAGGCCAGTATTAAGTGACCTTCTTCCCCTACGCCTTTCCAGGGAGACAAGACGAGTGCCCTCTGCCCCTGCTCATATCCAACGTGCCTCAAATATGCAGATCACCGTGTAAAACCCGCTAAAACTGTTCCAGCATTTTACTGAGTTTCTTAGCATATAGGTCTCTATGACCGGGCCGTATTCCATGTGCGTCTGGACAAAGGCCTTGAAACGCGACAGGAAACAGTTTGAAGACTCAAGATCCCTCGCGGATCTCTGTGATTTGCGATAGGGCACACCATGCCTTATTGGTTGACTTCTGACATTTGCAGACCGAAGGTTTGAAGTTCCGCACAACGATTTCCCGATCTTCGCTTGCTTGCTCCGGATTTCTCCTACCAGCGATCTTGAACCCTGTGGATCCGTGGGTCGCTAACATTTCTTCCAACGCAAAACTGTATAGAATCCCCGACTAAGCAACCACCGAGTACTTTTCTTCCGAATCTTCTCTGAATAGCTTGGCTGTTTGCGGTCCCTAATAGTTTGACGTCGCGACAGCGTGAACATATAAGACGGGACCATTACACTGTGCATATTAGCGGCTCTGAGATATATATACATACGGGAAAAACAGTGGCTCGACCAAAACCCTGAGGCTCGCACTCCGACGTGTGTCCAGCAATACTTCGGTCCGACATCAGATAGGACCCTGGGCTCCCGTGGGAACGAATCCTGCCCTTCAGGCTTTGGGTTGTTCTTAGATAGCTGCTGCATACCATTTATGTCATACCTTGGCATCAAACTCCTAACACCCTTCTTCACTACGAATAGCTATCCTGTCGGTCACGGAAGAAGTCAAGGGCCTATCAAAAACCGTGACCGATACAAATTCTGATCCTACGCTTAGCTTAATCCTATGAAACCTTATGATGGTTGAAGATTATAGTCTACCCACGAAATCCGTGCTTGCTTGCATTCTTCATTCGTTGTGGTCGCCTCATAAGGTGACTGACTGTCCTGTCCGCAAAGAGACTCTATATCAAGTAGTTTTTAGCATGAGAGGTGTCAGGTTCACCGGTCCATAGCTACTAGAGTTGTCTCTGCCCCGTCTTTATGCACCGGTGTGGCTGTCGTCGTCAACCAATCCATGAGGAGCCACCCCTCTTCGAGCGACGCTTTATAGAGTTGGGTGCAAGGTTTCACCAGGACCTCCGCCAGCGGCTTTGCTAATCGCTGAGATGATTCCCTAGGCAAATCGCA